>JAAXNX010000074.1:0-52691 GCA_036491905.1 Folsomia manolachei | reverse complement strand
TATTATAACCTCACATTAAGTGGCTCAGCTAAAGGGTTAGTCTAAAAACAACTTTTTCTATCAGGAAGAATTAAAGTGGGAGTAAAACTTAGTAAAATGAGCATAAAAACCTTTCCGACACAGAGTAATGAATCAGGTCACGGAAAAGTATTTTTTGAAGTTTTAATAGTTTGAAGTGTCTTAACGATCTTCAGGATCCTTTGGAATTTGTTGGGATTCCAAGTCATAGTTTGATTGTGGTCGTCGCCCCCCACCAGATAGTGCACCGGCCGAGGAGTTAATACTGTATGGAGATTTTTCTTCCTGAGGACGCTTTTCCCCCATCATATTGGATACATAGCGTGCAGTCAGTGAGGCTGATACAACGCCAATTAATGCTCCGGCTGAGACATCGGACCAGTGATGCTATAATAGTAAAAAGAAAGTTATTAAATTGTACCAGTGGCTTCAAAATGTATGTAATAATACATTCCTGGACTTACTTTATTATCCATAACTCTTGAAAGCGCTGTGTAGTAGGCAATAAGAATAAGACAGATTTGTGCGCCAGCCTTTAGCAACCTTAAGTAGCTCCGTTTACTGGTAAAAGTCCATCTCATCTGAATGTAAATGGCGACATAGAGCATGTGTATAGGCTGAGAAAGAAGAATGACCAGATGGAAACGACACTCCTGCAAAAAACACAAATCACGTTTAGTTGTCTAGAATTTAGCAATTCAATTAAATGTATAACTGAATGAACCCATGAGCACCCCAATTTCGACAATGTAAAAATGTCAAGACTTACTGGATTCCTTAGCGTCGTTGGCTCCCTGGCAGGAGTAATTTGTGATGTACTGGCTCCCGTACACTATAAAACACAATAGCAGCATTTCAAAAAGTTTTGAAAATGAGGACTCAGTAAACTATTTGAAATTATAATATTTTTTCCTCACATTCACAATGAGTCAGAGTAACATTCGGTTTACAGACATCAATAAAATTTGGGCGCAGACGGCCAATTGAATATTTTCCTACGTCCGTAACCAACTGAGAAGCCACACATCCGAATAGAAAGTCCACAAAACTTCGATAGAGTTGGATAATCCATGTTGGAGCTGGACGGGATAAGAAAGTCCCTGTCGATCGAGTTTTACGGTGGCTTAAAAATTCTGTGACTGATATCTGCAAAACCGAATTAAGCATCACTGTTAGGATAAATTTATCATGAGTTTCAAAACCATAACTGTACAGACAACAGGAAAGCAGTTTAACAACATTTAAGTGCAGGTTAGGATGTCAATTTTAATAAAACTGGGTAAGTGAAAGCAAGTATGTTAAAAGAACTGAGGCATGAATGTATTGTAAAAGTATATATAAACAGGAAAATACATTTCATCCCTGATCGTGCTTTTCTGGGCATTAAATAAAACTATAAAACGGGACAAATAAAATAAAATTGGACTAACCAACAAAATGGGAATCGAAAAAGTGTAGATATATAGAGCCCAGTTCGGGATCGTCGAATCATGGAAGGGATAACGAATGGACTCATCAGCACAGTAAAATCCTCGTCGAGTGGGTGTAACTTGTACGAAGAATAGGAGGAGAGCAAGTCCGGCTTTACAATAAGAATATTAAATCTCATATCAGAAACATTAATGAAACTTTTACGGTTATAATTATATTTCGAATAGTTCCGGCCTCCACTCTTAATTCTTTAATAATTTTTTCTGTATAAAATGTTGTTCATGTGATAATAATTGTCCCATATTTTGCTGGCTTAAATAAATAAAATGCTATTCAGGGGTAAACATGTAATGATTAATTAATTATTAATAAGTAATCATGCAGCCTGAAATGTAAGACGTGAGCAAAGAAAGCTATACATTTATAAAGAACAGCCAATGAGGCAGACAAATAAAAGAACGAAGTATGAAGGGATTAAAAAATAGATCATACTTAAAACGAAAAATACTAAATTGGGAACAGGTTACAGGGGAATAGAACAGAACGTGCGAACAAGGACAATTCGAAAGAGTGACAAGAACATAAGGACCGTCAAAAATGAGATGGCTAGGCAGGTTGCTGCGAGCGTCTTGGAACTGAATTTAGATCCATGAAGTATCACAGGGTATCGGATTGTTTCATCGTCGCAGTAAAATCCTCTCCGAGTGGGTGTTACACCCCTTCCCAACAGTATCACTATAATCCCAACTACGGTACCACACGAAATGTTCAAAATTATCGTTTCTCCAACTATGAAACTGCCGTTCACAATGTCATTATTGAAAATATTGTTCCGAAAGTAATTAGCTTTCACCAACATACTGTCGAAGGCATTTGAATTTTACGGAATTTAATAGAATTTTGTATGTATGCTCAAAAATGTTCTTACCTGCTCCAAGGGCAGCGAGATCTGTGAGGACCGTTTGCCATCGTAAACTCAGGCCCAAATTGTCAGTCATCTGTGAATTTACGAGATCCAAATCAATATAATTTGATCTAGTGTTACTTTTAGGCATTAAACTTATGCCTTCCACGGACATTAATAAACCAATTTCTTTGTGGAGTTTAATTTAACGTTGTTAGTTATAAAATAAAAATGACAATGATAGTGCACGGTCAGGGCTAAAAACAAAATTAATTTTCCAGTTCTGAATTGATTAAAACAAAATGCTGGTTAAATGCCTGATCATGACTAATATACGATTGACTAAAGCCACCAAAAGCAATGCTGGAGGATAATGAATGATTCATTATGAATCGTCAACCGCATCCAGCCACGAATTGATAAGCAGCTTTAGCAGCTATCACTCGCTCGATTCCAAGGATGTTTACATTTCCAAAGTGTATTTGCTTTTCCATTTCTGAGTTTTCTTAATCAATTGCCACTAGAAGAACAGCACAAAAAATGACAGAAAAAATATGAAAAAATCATACCTTTGAAAATTGAATAGTTCCGGATATTACGTCGGCAGAAAATTTAAATTGATAATCCCGTAATTAGTTGTTATAAGTTTCCTCTTTGCAGTTTCATGACGGCACAAAATTCGACTATTCTTTGTTGTTCAGATCTGTAATCAAAATGAGGAAGAATAAAATGTATTCTACTTATGCAAATCTGTGCATTTAACTGACAGGTAGGGGGAGTGTCTCAAACTTCAAACCAGAACAAAATATTTTTGGATTTAAATTCAATACAACCATGTACAAACCATCCCTGCTTGGAGCGACAAGAGGATTTGACAAGCTCTAATTACAATTCTCATTTACCAGAAATGTATTTTGTAATCTGTTCTTTAGTGATTCTGTTCAAACTAAATATTTTTCAGGAAATGAAACAATGAACAACATAGCTCACAAACGTCCTGAGCTGGGATATGGTAAATGAACCAAAGAAACGATAATGATGCTACTGTGGTTGCGAATATTAGTCATCTCAAATGATCTCACCAAGTCATTTTACTTTTATCTCACCATTTCAACCACTACTAATTCACCATTTTTAACTTCTGAGATGTGTCTAAAAGGCAGTAAAAATTCGTCTTAATTAGAATGAGAGTGATGATGACGCGGAACATTCATTACGCCCAAATTCAGCGTTGGTTTAATTCTCAAACCTAATCTTTACTCTGCATTAAACAGGAACCGTGTGACAATGGCTTCAAGCTTCATTCTGTGGCTTAGATTTCGGTGCTTACATAGAGAGTAAGCAGAACTATTTTCTTGACATTTGAGAATAATTCATGAATGTATCCATTTAACAATTATATGACACGCTTTTACTGAGTTAGTAACCTGCAAATATTAGTAATGAGATTCCAGGATTTGCACGAAACGTGATTAAAATTGACATCATATTATATCATCAATCATGTCCCCGTCCTCATTTCACCTAAATTAATCTGATGTGCAAACATATATGCAATTTTAATTTTAATACATGTGCTTCAAGCTTTTACGACTCAAGTCACTCTGTACGAATAATATAAAAATTGATAAAAATTAAAAATGCTGTATATTAAAACTTGAATCTGTATTATTTCGCCCATAAAAATAAAATATTAAAAATTCCATAAAATATTATGATCTTACTCTATACGAAATACATTATACGTGTACGATGCAAAAATTTAACCAAGTACTTATTCCCAAGCAGTTTAAATCAGATATTGTTTAATTGAAAATTTAAACTGATCTCACCTTGTGTAAGTTTGAGCACCGTGAATTTTTATTCTTAATTGCACTCCTAGCTGGATATATTCTTTCCCATTTTATTTCACAAAATTCTATAAACTTCGATTATTGGAATAAAACATCTATACCATAAACACACACTTTACAGCTTAGCTACAGATTGGGTTGCTTAAACTTTAAAGAATTCGAAGTACTAATACTAGTATACTTGTTCCCCAAACCTCAACCTAATTCACTTCACACAGTGAAACTGAACTGACAGGAAAATACCCCGGCTAACACTGTCGGACAAGCATAATCACCACCACGAATATTATACACGTAAAGAAAGAAGACTTTTGCACGGTGGATGGATTGATATATATTTCATTATCGCTTCATTCCGTTCTGTCCTGTGTTGGCCAGAACTCAAACTGGTTTGGTTGGTAGGCTACGGTTGCCTCCTCGCTTTCTCCACATTGAATGCTTTCACCTTCACAGCCTGCCTGGACTACTTCCTCCTCCTGTCCATGCACAAAATGATTAAATGTCATGAATTGAAAATAACCTTGTGCCCAGGTTCCATTTACCCTGAAGGAGAAATGGATAAGAAAAAGCCTTCAGGAATGGATGAGTGCAGAAGACTTGGTCGGCCGGAGGTTGAATTTGTTCTGGTGTGGTCTGTTTCTGGTTAGAAGGATAAAAAAAGTGGTGGATGAAAGTTTGTAGTTTGCGTGGGTGGTAGTCAGATGTGATGTCTTCTTCTTTCCATTCCTGGGTGGATTGATCTCTCGTTTTCCTTCACCACTAATACCACCACCGGGCCGTCTAGGTTTAGGAATGAACTTACCACGGTTGTTTTTTTATATTTAAGTATGCCTTGGAGGAATCAGTAACTTTTTCTATTTTACTTCTTTAGTTGAAGTTGGAGTTTTTGCCTTGTTTTTTTATCTGTGTACTGTTTTCGAGTGGATGGCTAGAACGGTAGGCAGTAGAATCGGTAGAATAGACCGGCCAACGCCAAACTTTCACTTTACTTTCTCTTTATTGTAGTGTTTGGTGGATCAAGTTGTTATGCAAATTTGCCACTCTTTTGAGCTTGTCTGAATTGGATGAAGCCAATACACACGACATCAACTTCAATATCATGATTTTGTTGGGAACTGTTCTGTATGCAAATTTCAATAATGTTCTAAACAAACCATCCAACAAAGCAGCACAAATAAAACACGGCATGGGTGGGAGTCAAAAGAATTCATTTCAAGTGGAAATCCTTCTTTTCCAATAGAATTCAACGTGCATAAATATGCATGCACTGCTTTGCATTCAACTGTTATTTGTGCCCTTTGTTGTTTGGCATTGGTTTAAGTTTATGTATTTGTGAGACAAGAGGACAATTCACATAGCAGAATTGTTATATAGGTGGCTGATGGGTAGAAAATAGAGCCAGACAAACTGAAACCTATCAGTTGGCTGTTTTCAGGCCCCATGTCGATGTATTATTATGAGGAGAGGATAGTGCATTTGTGCAGCTTATAAGAAAATATCATCTTAGTCTAAGATTCTTAAATTGAGACACAGTGTATAGTATGAAAACCAAGGTTTAGACGGACATATTGAGCTATAAGTGAGTTTATGTAAGCCCATCTAGTAATATTACTGGGCATGCATAAGACTTTGTGAGAAACGGAACAAGAAAAGAACAGAAAGGGTTGGAGAGGGAGAGTGAAATAAAGCAAGGAAGCATATAAACGGTCTCACTACAATTCTTTTTGGCTGATTCTCTTATTTAAGCCCTTCACCACATGCCAATGGAACTTCACATGGATGTTTGGTTAGTTTGCTGCATAAAGGAAATTGTGGTTGGTTATATTCATAGTCTGTCCACTTGGGCTACCACGTTTGGCACACTAAAAGATACGAAAGTAAATGAGCACGAACTAGATATATGTCTAGAGTTGGTCGGGTTGAATTTTGTATTGTATAAGAAACCCAGAGCTTATTCGCAATTCTACTACCTGAACTGAACATCTTTCACCCAATTTCACATCTTCTCGGGTACTTTATCTGTCTACGAACTACGAGTCCATACCTTCTAGGCAAAAAAATGTGATCATATTTATAGGTTTCTATACAACGGCCACGAAACACCCACTACTTTACTTTATAATTTGTGTAACAATAACTAATAAAGGTGAGTTCTATTAAAAATGGGAGAAGGTTGTGAGATACCCTCAGGTGTTCAAGGCTGAACATGCACTTACAAAATTGAACAATATTTCACCTACGTTTAATCAGTGTCGCGTATTGTAATATTTATAACAAAATTTAAAAGGAAATTTTTAATGTTCATGTTTAGTTGTAAAATTATTTTTGAGTGGTAAAAAGATATGTTGTTCAATCAGGATTTTATATGGAATTTTATGAGATTTTAAATGAAGATTTGTTCAGTTATAATAAACCAGAATTCGTTTTCGCAACTTAGTTTGAGTTTGTCCGTAAATAAAGATAATCCATAGGTGGGTTAAAATGCACAATTGAGAGGAACTTAGTGAACACTATTGCATTTCACAGCCTGAATTAAAATAATACAATTAAAATACTTGTTTTTTGTATTTCAGTCATTTGGACCAGTAATTGTTAAAATTCAAGCTATGTGTGAATCGGAGGATGGCTTTCAATTCTTTTCCAAGTGGTCAGAATAACGCGACCACTTTTCCTGGCCTTCATCTTGATCCCTTAATGGACCATTTCAACAAATATCAGTATCGAGATGACTGAATCTTTCACTTAGTGCAAAAACCACTTCGGCCACCCCATTGTCGCCTGTTACTTCCTCCTATGTAACATACTGATCATCCGAATTTGGATCTACTACCCACTTATTTAACTTATATTTTGACACTGAAGTGGTTATCAGCTCTCTTTAATACGCTCCACCTTAAAGCAATTAAAAAAAACAAAATGTACATTCGCGTCTCCTCCTTTTCCGTGGTGCGAGCAGGGAGAAAGTTCTCAAAGCTGTCGACACTTTTGGCCATAATGTTGGTGTCACTCACATTCCTATTTCTCATCACATTGATCTCTCCTGAAGAACCGAATAAAGTCTCAGCCGAGAACCAGCTTAGTTATAGACAAGGTATGTAACCCATTTAAAATGTGATGCAGACTAATTACATAGATTGCAAATGTTTTCAATCTTACAAACAATTCAACAAGTGTAACTCCAAAATCATCAGGCTGATTGCCTAAACTTATTGTTTTAATTAGCCATTTTACTAACTGTACAAAAATACATTAAAAATTACTGTAATAACAAAATTGTTAAATTTGTGTGGCTTTCCATGTGTTCAGAGAACGGAAGTCAAAAGAAGGGCGTAACAGAGTCGCATGAGTTTTCAATACCGGACTTGAGAAGCATTTTAAAATACTGGAACAAACAGACAAGTTCTTTAAAAAAGAAAGCTGCCGTAAAGGAAGATGAAAAAAACAAGCGAATTTGTAAGAGTCCAACTAAATGTCTCTGGGCACTCTTGTGCATAACTTAACTGCACATACTTCTTAATACTATTCACGCCCTGCACTGTGCAATTAAAATTAGTACGATCCTACAAAGATATTAGTCGAGTGGGATTGAAATTAATATGCTTTGTAAATTGGGCTTGAGTTAGTTGGTGTTAAATATTTCAAGTGTTGTAAAATATAAATAAGCACTAAGCAGAATTTGTATATACTCCGGTGTCTGACCTAACTCCCATCAAATTAAATAGGCCGTTCCAAACCACACATAAACGCTTATTCCTCAACCTTATACACTACGCACTACACTCACTTACATTTTTTAATTCGCCATGTAATACCAATCTATTAAATTGAAATCTTTGATTGTTTTAGCCGAGCTTCTCTCATGGAGGATAAACCAGTCATTGTTAATCGAGGTAAAATTTTAAAAGATGTCTCTAAATATCACAGCTAATTTATTTTTTCCGTTGTGCTGTATTCACAGGATTACATTGACTTGAGTGATCCCAACTCTTTCTTCTTACAACCAAGCAGCACAAATTCTGAAGGTGACCTTTCACCATTTTGTGGATCAGATGTCAAACTTCTCATTCTGGTTGCTTCCGCCCCCAAGAATTTGGTGAATAGAAATGCAATCAGGGAAACCTGGGGAGACAAGCAGGTTCTGGGTGGGAAGGGGGCACGCATATTGTTCATGCTAGGACGCAGTGACAACTCTACAACTGATGTTAGTCATTTTAATTACAATTTAAATTTCGGGCAACATTTTAAATATGATCAATAATGGTTCAAAATATCCAGGAGCTTGTAGCTGAAGAATCAGCAAAGTACGATGACATTGTGGCGGAAGACTTTCTAGAGTGAGTTGAAGCTATTTAATTTTTACTACATTTTGCAGGCATTATTATAATGGTACCACATAAATGTTCTAGCTCATATCACAATTTAACACTAAAGTCCGTTGCAATGCTGAAATGGGTAAACCTTACCTGCACCAAGGGAAATGTCACGGAGTATCCACTTCGCATATTAAAAACAGACGACGACATATTTATCAACATTGATCGCCTTTTTCGGATAATTCAAGAAATGCCGAACGCAAGAATGATGTAAGACTGATGTAATAACAATATTTAGTGTGATCGTAACTTTTGGCTGTATTCCTTAGTGGTCGTCTTACATGCGGGGCTATGCCAATTGGAGATCCAAACTCTAAATTATATATGCCCAAATATTTATATCCTGGTCGTGTTTATCCTGGATATTTAAGTGGAACTGCTTACATATTAAAATCTGGAATTATCCCAACATTATTAGAAAATACTGCATTTGTCCCTCTACTTCATTTGGAAGATATTTACGTTACGGGAATGTTAGCACGTCGTAGCAACATTTACGCTGATGACTCTGCATTTTTTACCTACAACCGAATTGCACCAAAGGATGAATGTGCCTTAAGACATATGGTGGGCATTCCAACTTATCACAAACATTTATCATCAGGAATAATAAAATTACCGTGTCATTTTTTTCATTTTCAGGTAAATACTCATCAAATGAAGCCAGAAGAAATGAAAACCATTTTTGCAAATCTCAAGAAACCACCCACTGTCCCTTGCAATCTGAAAAAGGCAAAATGGCTGAGGAGAGTTCCACGACTGACCAAACGACTAAAAACTCTCTGTCTATTCAGATGACCCAAGTATATTACTTCATTTAAGTCTTCCAATCATCATTTGAAGCGGAGGATATAGCTTTAATCTTTGACTTAATTTTTCCCTGCGTGTTTTATTTGTAAGGTGTAAAAGCACTGCATTTATTCCTGTACTTAAATTGTACTTAACTCATTGGTGCAGTTTGTGCTTAATTTTGAGAATCTCTCTAGTCACTCAAGTTGAGGTGTAGCTTTATGTAATCCTGTCGATATCAAGATGTTTATTGTTTAAGTCAGTAATTCGATGTGCAGTCAGTAGTATTTGTTGCCAATTTACTAGACTTAGAAAAAATCCGGTGATAAATATAGGTTGGGTAATTTCAAAATGCAAAGGCGGAATCTTTGTAGTCTAACTGCACACTAGTTTGAAAAGATTCACACCTTTGAATCAGTCCTCTGAATAGTTTAGCCATTGTCAAAACTTAAGGACTTTTTATTGCCATATATTACGAATCTATCTATGCATGCCACGTGACAAGACAATAACGGATTCGTCAATCATGCAATTTGATACCTTTTTAAATGTAATAGTCTCAGATAATAAGTCTGATCACTGAAGCCTTGCCTTTTACGAATTTAATGGAATACTTGTATTACACGCCGTCCAGCAAGAAATCTGCAAACGAGTGTTTGTCCAAATCCTGTAACGAAACGACGTTTTGTCTGTGAAACAGAATCATGACGATAGTCACTAATTTTTAGTAAGGTATGTGTTACGCCGATTATATCGCCAAGTATTTTAGTAGCACATTACATTTGGATAAAACTAAATACAAAATACCACATTAGATAAAATAAAATGGTACTGGCTACCTCTGACCCAATAATGTTCTATTGTGTTGAAGATGAAAAATGTTCATTTTGTAACATGAGTTACATATATGTAACATAAGTTACACATTTTCATAAGGAATTTAAGTGTATTGGACTAGCATTTGGCGTTCATTTCGTCCATCTAATTTATATTACTTCAGATAAATCATACATACATTTATTGTGAATTGCATTTCTTTCTTGTGGAAACTTTGTTACTGGGTTTTCAGCTAAAATAGATTCTGTTTTATTCGTTGCCCCGACATAAATTAAAATATTGACATTTATCCTACATCACAGACACTCCTTTTGCGAGACTTGATACTGAAATAATTACTACAGCCACATTTTCCAATAATAAATTTTTTTTACATAAATTAATCACATTTGATCTCATATCCCTACCAAAAGAAAAAGAAGAAATACATTTAAATGTACAACTTAGTTGCATGCAAAGTACCTCCACCATATACTGTATGTAAATGCAATATTAATACAGGTAATAATTATTACCGAACGTTTTCTATTACGTTTTAATGCTATGTTTTGATCGGGGTGGTAAAAGTGACAATTATTGTAGTCAGTATTAAAATGGAGAAAGAAGGAAAGTCAAAGGGCGCAGAGCTTTTTCCTTTGGAAGGTTTACTGCTATGTTTGGAAGGATGACTACTTTCTGTAGTGGACGTCATAATGTCATAAGGGGGGTGGTGGGGGTTGGAACCATTTTCCAAGGATATGGAGGTTGGCTTTTGTTCGTAGTAAACGGGTGGATTAGCCACATCCGGAACATAGTTGCCGCATTTTGGAAAATCCGTTGGAGGAGTTAGCATTTCGGATTGATTTCCAACCTGCAATTTCGTGCAAATTGCACGGTGCAATGAAGGTTTCAACAGTTATTTTTAGATAAAAACACAATCTAATTGTTTCGAGATACCTGAATAATTAAACCCATTCCAATTTCGGCGTGCTATAATTAATTTAAAAATATTAAGCAAATTATAAAGTGTATGCACTGATGACATTAATTTTGGCAAAATACTCACAAATATTATGTGGCAGTGAAAAAACCTTCAAAACAAAATAAAACATAAGAAACATTGTAAAAGATAATAATGAAAATAGCAAATCAAATAACCAGAATCCAGGGTTGTCCGCTCGGAACCGGATTATTGTGTAACCACCGTCTGGAACGGTGACGGAGTCCTTTAAATATAAACAAGATTAGATATAATTCATACGATTAGTCCTTTGTCATACCTTTATAACAGCCTTGGACCTTTGTCTTTTAATTAACCCCTACACACAAATTTAACAATTTATCAAACTTTTGCATCTGCATATTTATATAATAATTTGCAGAAGCTTTGTTATATTAATTGATTTATTACGGCTTCATCACGATGCTTGACAAAATGTGGTTCAGTTGATTTGTTTAGACGTTCCATTGCAACGACTCTAAACGCCATTCCGTGAAGGTGAAAGGGATGATTGGCGTCAAACTGATAACCCCTGTTTAAATAGATTGGCGTCAAATTGATAACCCTCATGTAAATATATTGGCGTCAAATTTGGGTGACAATTGATTCAATGTTTTAAGCAAAATTATAGACATAAAATTGAGTGTGAGCTACCGATTTACGATGTCTTTTTCATATTTC
The DNA here is from genome assembly GCA_036491905.1 of Folsomia manolachei. Taxonomy (NCBI): domain Eukaryota; kingdom Metazoa; phylum Arthropoda; class Collembola; order Entomobryomorpha; family Isotomidae; genus Folsomia; species Folsomia manolachei. The sequence continues at coordinate 40,826 of JAAXNX010000074.1, read as the reverse complement.
CTTATACATATAATTTTATTCATATTGTAATACCTATCCACCAATACGATTTCCACCTATAAAATGAATTCATTTAAGATTTTATTTATTTAGAAGTTATTTAATATTCCTTACAATAGAATTTAGTTCCACTTTTAATAAATGTGTGCATTCACAATATTCCGCCGTGCAGTTGGCCTTTAAGGACTCGTCATTGCAAAATTGTATTTCGGACATACTTTCAGGTTGTGTCAAGATTGGTGTCACTGGCATAACGTTGGATATATGGTTTAACTGAGGAGTGTAAAGCTTAAACCCTTTCCGAACTGTACAGGTGGAAAAGAACAGATATCAAAATGACAATTCAATTATGTTATGCAATTTAATCAAACTGTAACAAGTTTCTATTCGCAGAGATTGATTGGCTAAAAGCACATGAAAACATTAACTTACCTGTGCGGATGGGAATGTGTGGGCCATGGAATCGTAAATTGTCAATGGAATTGAAGTCATAGGATAAATAGAATTGGTGATCTGCTTTCTCTTTCATAATTATTTCTGGATCTTCATCTTTTTCAGCGGTGAGTTCTGCGGCAGTAAGATATTGTCCTTCTATTCCAGGGGCAATGTTGAGGGGGTTCAATTGCTAGAAATCATGAATAATACTTCATGTTGAATCCATAGGACTTGATAGGCATTTGTGACGAAATAAGTAGTTAAGCATTGTTTTACCAGTCCATATTTCTCTGGAGCAGCTTCATGCCAATTACGAACAAGATGTGAAGGCACCGTTCCATGTGGTACTGGGTTGTAGTTTAGGACAGCAAGTTGATATGCACTGGTGAATCTGTCGTCACAATCCATCAGACCCTGAATAAACATAGGAAATTGGCTATGGAAAAAATAGTGGCTACAGGAGCTTATCTACTGTAAGAAGTCCCCCATGGGAATTGTTGTATGTAAAATTTCTCCACACCTGAAACTTGATCCAATACGTCCCCACTGGTTGGTTACCTCTTATTACTACATCCCATCTTTCTCCGGCATAAACCACTGCAGAAGACAAAAGAAACTATTTAATCCGCGTATACGAGATTTTAATTTAATAGATTAGGACATTTAAAGAACATAAATTTGAAGAGAGAAGACAGTTCTCATAAGTTTACCTATTGAATCCACGTCTACTGGCTGTATATCAAACCCATCCGATGCTATCACCGTCATCGTGTGGTTTTCAATAGACACGGCTAACGGACAGTTTAGTACCCCTTTAAAAAACAATAAGAATAAATAAATCATTCATTGGACCATTCATTATTGGATCAGACTTTTTGTCCGATATTACCGTTAGAAATCAATCTCAGCCTGTAAGATGTCCCTTGATCAATTCGGACCTCATACGGAGGAACATGCGTCTTCTTTTTGCTTGGGATAGTCTGGCACAAAGAACATTACAGTGTATTTAAAACGAAATTCCCAATAACACCATTTTTGTCAAAAATCTCATTAAACCTCATTATCAAAAAAGTCTTCAAAAAATCCAGGTGGATATCCCCTTCCATTTATAAGCACACCTCGTGGCTTATTGTCTCCGTTGGCATGATGGTGGTTAAGAAATACAGGAAGTGATAGATCAGCGAGCCAGTCCCAAATTAGTAACTCATGTTCTGGAAGGTCATAGTCGTAAATTGCACTGGCTTTCAGTGGTTCCCTTACAACCAATGAACCAAATATCCCGTCGCCACGCTGTAATTATTTATTAAATTCAACAAAAATTAAAACGCTATATATGATTGTGGATTAGATAGAAACTGACCTGGAATCCAGCATGAGAATGCCAAAAGTATGAACCACCAAGCGGAACTTCAAACTCATATCTACAAACGTCAAAGCAAATGAAAAACAATTAACAAGATCGATAATGCAATTAATAAATAGGTAACTGATTTTACCTAAAAACACTTCCTGGAGGAATTAAACATTGTGTCACGCTGAAAATGATGAATGTTGTAGTTACAATTGAAACCAGTTTTGAGAAATTTTTATGATTTAATGAGATCATTGTTAACTCTACCCTGGAACGCCATCCAGCCAAGGTGTCTTCTTTTGATGGATGCCGTGCCAATGGATTGCTGTACCTTCTCCGTACAAATTATTTGTTACGTCAACAACCACCGTATCTCCTGCACAAACCTTTAAAACATGGAATAAATAAAAACTTGACATCTTGGACTTAAACGACTTATTAAATTTCAGCTTATACCCGAATGGCAGGCCCTGGCATCATCCGGTTCACAACGGCAATAGCACGTTTAACCCCATCCGCAGGAACGCAGTCTAATCTCGAACAGTCCGAGGTGACATTGGGACAGTCATAACATGCTTTGTACAAAAGATATCGAAATTTCATTTGTGAACCTTAATATCTAACTTTTGGAAATCTCTTAATTATATATTAACCTTTGGACAAAGTTGTAAAGTACTCCAGGGTAAAATTGTATCCACAACTCATACGCTTTGTGGGATCCGACGTACATTCTCGATAGCATGGATGCCGTTCTGGGAAATCTAGAAAATTTATTTGTTTATTTTTATGAGTCATTTTTATGAGTCAATTTCCTTAAGCAAGAGCTAATTCTACGTGAAATGAAAAAAAATGCTATCACGTAATTCAGAGGCGCACGCTATGTATATTCACGGATTGCAGACACGGTAGCATATCGGTACTAAGATTACCAACCAATCAACCTTGACACCCTTGTTAGATTTTGTGCTCACGAAAAATTCGAACGCAACAATAAATTGGTAATTGGCACATTGAGGATTTCATAAAAAGAATCTGTGCACTACAGGCTTTGGGCCACCCTAGACTTGTGAAGACTGCATTTCCAAACTTATATTGTGGTGACAAATACCTTAGAATGGAAGAATGAGTTAATTATACGGTTTAGCTGTCACTGTCAACTATTATCACCCAAAGTGAGTGTAAATTTGATTCTTCTGCAAAATGTTATCAATGCCATGCAGCCATTCTTAAAACTTATCCTCGTAAACCCATGCATGATAAATATTGGTAGGCAAATGAACTGAATCTTCATTTATCAGTGTTATTGAACTGAAGGATAAATTTGAAATTTGAAAAGATGTTGCAAAGCATTTTGTTATCTACAAATTTTCATTAATTTTCGCACATGTGTTTGTAAATTAGCATAGCTCGCATCATTGGAAATTTGCAGGTATGCAATAAAAGTGAGTTTAAAGCAAAACATACATTAATTGGTTCTAAAAAATTATCGGTTGTTGCGGTTCAAAAAATGGTTAGTCTCTATCTCTACTGGAGTGTGACATTGCGTAAAATGTTGATTAATTTATTTGTAGAGTCATTGACATAACAGCAAGTTTTAGGAAAAGTGCAATAAAATGCAAAATATTCGAGTCAAGACTTTCTTGCCTGTATGAGACTGCATGTGGGAGTAGATAATTGGGACAGTTGAGACGACAAAAACTGCAACAGTTATCCATTGTGTAATTGTGACACTCATATTGACAATTTATGTAATTAGGAAGTGGTCCTTAATCCAAATTTAAATCAAAGTTTCAAATGCAATTCGTTGTTTCCAAATTTATAACAAATTTTAATTTTTTTGGAATTTCGTCACAATCCGAGGAGCACAAATTCACGACTATGTCAATTTTAAATCTATTCAACACAAACCGGTAACACTGTAAGTATCACGGACACAGCAGAATCAACCACGGCAGAATCTCACTCTCCTCTTTTCAAAGCTAACGCCGCAGAACTGAATTGCAATTCCTGTATTTCGCCACAGTTTGGTTTGGTGATCGAGTCCATGAGATTTAGTTAGAGCTTAATCAATTCGCAACAGCAAATACTTCTGGAAGGACTTGACTGGCTCACTTTTCACTTTATGATGTCGATTCTTTTGCACTACTCTCCTTGCTGAGACTAATAATTTCGAGTTTTTATTATACAACTATTCCACCTTCCAATTTATTCCATGCCGTCAACTTGGAATCACGGATGAATGAGTTACATGACGAGTTTGAGGTAAGATCGAGAAAACCGCAGAGTTTGATTGTTTGGAGATTTTCCTGATGTAAGAAGTAAAAATCAAGTCATGCAAGGATCCGGATTTAAAAACAAAAGTTTTAGAGTTTGTTCATTTGTTCAAAGGTGAATTTCAATGTAATAGTAATATTAAAGTAGAATAGATCGACTCAGCACAAACGGCGTTTTAATGATTTCAACGAAAGTCATTAACTTTGAAAGTGGACGGTATGCGACTTGTAAGGTGCATATTGAAAATGCTTTTTACCTGCACCTGTCATTGGTAAATTCATGTTAAAGTTTGTTTTTTGTAGCAAAGCCACATTAATCCAGTCAATATTTTGTGGACCGACGGGGAGGAATGTTCATGTAATTTGTTACAAATAGTATTACTCGTAATGATCCAGTATTTATACTTAATACCCACAAAATAACGCAATTGTATTTGTAGCTTCTTTAGTAGGTATGGCGGTTTATGTATGGAACATGTGCTCCAATAAAAAACAAAAGACTAATTGTAAGTGCATTTGGGTTTCTATTAGGACTTTTGTAAGTATCACGCTTCTTGGAAATTAAAAAAACATGGTCTTTTACATAATACACATATTTGTCTGACTCGGAAAATTTTGAGAACTGGTTCGATAAAGCTGAAATCTCACGACAGGTGAGTAGATTTACACGAAAAGAAAATCAAGCAATGACGTAAATTCCCAGGCATCAAGAGATTAGGTACTTAAATTGCACGCTGCCGTATTGCCGGTATTATTACTTTAGGTTATGTTGCATAAAAAAATTTCTAATTAATTATACTGTTTTGCTGATTGTTTCCATTATTTTAAACTATTTTAAAGTCAATTTTTTATTTCATTTATTGTTTGACGAGAGATACTAGTTTTACCCTAACTTTTATATTTTGTACCTAACATGATTTAATTACCGTTTGGGAACCGAATCAGAGCGTGAATTTTCAGATATAAAAAGTTTCCAGAATCTTGAATCTATCGACAATGTTATCACAACCACTGAGAAACAAAGAAAAAATATAAACGTTAAAAATAACGTGAATCCATAATATTTTTACAAATCAAGTATTTCAGGTTCATTTATCGAAAAGCTATAAATGAATACGCGCACTTGCAGTAGCCGAACGATGTAGACAGGTGTTGGTAAAATTTATACGATCAGAGAGATAATTTACATAATGTAATCACGATTTTGTGAAATGGGGTGATATGTTGTTAGCTCAACCCGATTAATTACTCACAATTATAAGTATGCAACTAGTTCACGGTCCTCCTAGGTCATGCCCACGTAAATAAATGACAGAAGATTCACACTGAATCTGGTGAATGTCAACTCAATGTAATGGAACTTATTGTGTAACGTATTATAGGTCGGAATTACTAGAACTTCACGACAATCATTGGCTGGGTGTCCAGTTTTAACTGATGCTAATTTAATGAAACCTAATTTAAAGTCCTTCTCAACAAATGCCGCACTCTACAAACGAATCGTAGTGATGGAAGTTGACGACTGGCGTCTGACAGAACTTCATTTTTGGCCACAAAATAATATTGCTCCATTTCAAATATAATTACTAGCTCGGAGTAATGATTACGTTATTGTGTGACACCGCTATCTAAAGCCAATGGCAATACCACTTCGTTTGAAGTTTACGCATTTCATAACTTAACTGTTGTAATAAATTCGTTTCACTAAATTGTGGTGCCGTGCCTTACTCAACCTTACAAATTTATATGATGGCATCTTTTGGGATAAAAACGCTTGCTCAGCTGCTTCAAATCAATCAAATGATACATAAAATCGTGGAATTTATAGCTGTTTTGTATTTTATTTCAGTTGGTACGATTATTATGAGTCTCAGTTAAGGATTTATTTATAAGAAGCTGAAATTAACGCTTGGTTTAACATGGGTTGTGAATTTGATAGAGAAGAAGTGATGACAATCCTTTGTATTTTAGTGCACGTGGATGTTCAATGATCGTACATTCAGTCCAGCCAGTGGTTGATTTATGATTGAGTGAAGTCGTTACGCAAATATTTCTCTTGATCGTAATGCTTTACTCCATTAAAATGCGCCAATGCCTGGATATGCATGATTAGTAGATGAGAAACTGAATTAGGCTAATTTAATAGCCTGACCGTACAATCATTGGCTGTAAACAGGGTATATTAGTAACATAGCATCTACAAATTAAAGTCACAGCGCATAGCTACATATAAGCAACTATGATTTATTAAGTTATTTACAGTAATTATTATGTGGTACAGCGAGATGTATGAATTGTGCTTCTTTAAAATGGCATGCATAATTGATCCGCATTTCTGGACTGGCAAGTTACAAGTTGGATATTGCATACGCAGATTACTGTTACAATAATTTGTTCATACTTGTATAATTGCCTTGATATTTGTATGCATAAAATTAATTATGTATATGCAATTCATAATAATTGGTTTAAAAAAGAAATATTGGCAATATATTGAGTATTGAGAACTTAGTATTAATTAATAAACTTTACTTTGCTTTCAGAATTCAACTGATACCAGCATGAACCGAACCACTAATACCATTAACACAAAATATATTTTGAAGCTATTTTCATGAAAGAATGTGTGATAAGATGATTTTGAACGTGTCCAGGAATGTGAATCAGATTGATTAGAAATTGTTCACACCTATGCGCCTGTGTCTATTGTTAATCATTTCTTGAGATAACAACGTGACGGGTGTTCTTGTCAAAGTATTCAAAAAGTCAAGGTGAATTAAAAGTAGACATTCTTTTCAACCATGCGTTGGTGTGTAATAATTATTTTTAAATTAATTCAGTTCAAGGTGTTGAATACATCAAGGAATGAATCGTTTTCAGAACTGGCAGAAAAAAAGCTTGTTTTACCTTTCTAACCCCATGCAAGCTACAGAATTTTTGGGTCATACAATAACAGATTCTGCTGAAATGACAACGCATCATCTGTCTCCGGAGTCGTTTGCTTTTTTGATTGACAAAATACAGAGAATTTCTGAACATCCAAATTGTTGACCTAAATGATTCATTAGTTTTGTAACAAAAATTAACTTTGGGTGACCTTCCTAATTTCTACAAATGAATTGGGTATAATTGTGACATTCGTCATTCTTCAAATTTTATTACATAATTCCTGCAGGTATGTCTGTGCGTCCATTATCCATCTCATTGTTTAAGTATTTAAGCTTGAATTTCTTCATTTTGGAGACATTAAATTTGATTTATGCAATAAAATATAAAACGTATTAAATGTTTAACTAGTTGGACAAATTTCCTTGAAATTGGGAATACGTTACACAAAGCTGCATATGACAAACTGAAATAAATTCTAAATTATATTCAAATTATGATTAAATTTGACTGATACTTTGCGGTATTACCATATAATTGTGAACATTAATCATTATATATTTATAGTTGAAATGCACACGATTAAACAAATATAATTCCGACGGTTGCATTTGTTAATAGTTAAATTGTTGACCACCAACAAATTTACAATTCCATCAGAGCTTACTCACCCTATTATGCATCATTACCTACCGCACACAAAATAATTGAAACAAATCAAATCAGATTCAACGATCATACTAACTACCCTCATAATTCATGACAAGCACAAAGGGTCTAATCAGTAATGGCAACGAACTTTATTTTATTTGCAGATCGGCTATTTACAATCAGACACATGACATGAATGACATGTTACGAGCATCTTCAAAAGCAGTGTCCATGTTTAGCATTCATTTGTTCAATGCACACACAAGCCAACCACCCAACAAACCAATTCTAATCAATTTTCAATTGTGTCTAATTTCTATTGATAGCTTTGAGATTTTACTTGCTGAGTGAGGAGCATCTTTCTTTACGCGAAAAACGTGAAGATTCGAACTAGGTCAAAAGAAAAAGGGCTTTGCATTTGCTTGCTCAGCAAATAAGATCACTCATCGCATCGGGAGAATGTAAGAAGTCAAATCAAGTCAGCATGCAGGCAGTTGGTTGGAATTGAGGATCGTGAGCTTGAGTGTCTCGGTTTATGCACATTTAACGAATTTCCTTCCTATGACCAGACCATCTCATCCTTTGAAGATTCCTTGTTGTGGCTAAATAATGGCAAACACAAAAATTAACGTAAACGTAGAACGTATGGTTGAGCAAAATAGATCTAAATCAGAAGAAAATGCAGGATTGCTATAATGAGATGAACTTTGTTTACTTTGGGATGCCGTGCAAATTCATGACCAAGTAATAATGGATATAGTTTGTTGTTGGAGCCTGCTTTTGTCATGTTTACTTTTTCTTTGTTGCATTAAATAAATGTAATGCTCTGCTCGAATTTATGTCTGTATTGCACCCACTTTAATTCTTTGTTTTGGTTTGTATCAAGATGGTAAATATTTCCCCAGGTAGGCGATTATAGCAGAATTTTGGGATTAAAGCATTTGCTAGAGCTTGCCTTACTTGACAGATGTATGAGCAAAGTCGCCCGCAGTTTAGTTCGGCGTGAGATTCATCAGGACAGAGTGATCATTAAATTAAGAGTAAAAGTAAAACGAAATTGAATTGGAAGATTACATTTTTGAATTATAAAAACAACCGGCTATTTTGTTTGAAGTGAATTTACAAATACGAGTGGAAAGTGGTACAAATTGTCACTATTCCGTACATAACTATCAAACGAGTGGAATCAGTGATTTAACTGGTAAAAGCCGGTTTGCACAACAATCTCCCACTTTTACCTTGAGACTTTGACCAGGGATTATTGTTGTTGAACTATTTCATCTAACTTTCTGTTTCAGTCAGTTCCAGTTTCCTACCATTAAATCTACAAATAATCGAAGGGTACACATTCTGGAGTTCTAGGGTTTGATAAGTTCTTACTAAACGATATGCAGGCACGCTATGGACTAAGCCATTGAACAGAATGCAAAAGCAAATAATACTATTTCAAGTTATCATTACCTTTATTGCAGCAACTTGTGTTAATCCCAACCCTTGCATTTTTGTATGTATTTACTTCGTAGTTCTTACAGCTCCCTGGGTATTTGGGTACCTTTGTGAATTTGGATTGAACTGCATTTCATTGCATTATGAGAAAGGAAGACCATCCGCATCCCTGAATGGTGCTTGTGATTGCATACGAAGGAAGCATATTTGTAAAATAAACTGATCAGAAACTGGTGGACTGGTTCTCTGTCTGTGTCTATAGTGCATTGCTTTGGTGCAGTCAGTTTCACTCTCGTTTTCTTGTTGCCAAATAGGAGAATAGTGCAACAATAATAACAATCCCAAGTGACCAGTGGACTTGCTTCATTGCATTCTTGGAGTTGCCACTGTCAAGTCGTTAAAGGCAGGCCGGTGTGTGTCGGGTCGACTGTTTCTTCAAATTATACAATTTTTATAAATAAACCCAAATTGTGAGACTGCTGTGATTTGTTTTGCGAATGGGAATATGAGACTAATTCATAATCGGCTCACAATTTCGAGCCCAATTGCTCAATTTCTGGAGCATCGGAGCTAATAACTAAATAGATTGACTAGTTACGCCGGAACTTTGATAAATTTACAGTGTGTGTCTTCATAATAACGATTTGCATTAAACGACACGTGGTTCGGAATAATTTAGGAAACTCGCACAAACCAGTGTGCCACTATACCGGGACTAAAAATGTAAGTACAATTTTGTTTAAAAACAGATTCGATTTTAAATGGATGTGCTCTATATCCTTCATCCGTTTTTAAGCGGTTTACGTTGCGGTACAGTTGTCATCCGAGGTGATAATTCTGTTAGGCAGCCGTTTTGCATCTTGCCTTGTGAAAAGTGAGATTTTGTCTAGCAAATGTCATCACGCAAGGTAAAGTGGGGTCTCAACATGTCAGTTGCCTTCATTGAATAAGGCGATAATGGATTTCATAAAGATTGAAGATTAACCCCGTTTATCAAATCTTATCTGAAAATTATAAATTATGTCAAAGTTTGGAGCATTAAGCGGCTTCGAACTGTAGGTGTTCCAAAAGCTGAAAATAATCATTGATAAGTCGTCTTTGTTCCTTGGCAGTAATCAGTCCTGTGTCCCAGTTGCATAAGCGATGTGTTATAGTCTCTACTTAATTTGCTGATAAGATTCTCGTTTTGCTGCCTTTTGTAAATAATTTCTTGGCAATCATCTTCGCAGACATAATTCAATTCAAAAGAGGAAGTAACTCTGCTTGGCCTGCCTATCGTCCCTAATTCTTTACTTCCATCTTGGTCGATGGTGCAAATATATTCTGTAAAACTTTATTAGTTTGATGGGATTTGTGGTTGGATTGGAGGCTTCAATCTATTCTTCTTTTTTATTTTGGATGGATTGGACCCATTTATATGCCCATCTTGCCAAAATCTAATAAAATAAGAATCAAAGCGAATAGACAGGAATGATGTGATAACAATTGAAATAGTGTGAACATTGTATTAACGTCCTATCGTATTGAGAGTTTCCTTGTTGAACTGGAATCAACTCGATCCACAAACCACAGCCAAATAACTGCAATACAACCAATCCTGTCCCTTTTTTATTTATTTTTTGATTATTCTAAAGTGTTAGTTAGGAAGTTGTTTACGGTTTAGTACATGGTATAATAATGTATATTGTAAATGTTGTATGACGGGGAAGGGATGCATGGGAAGTGCGTGCTGTCACAGATTTGATTGATTTCATGCCAAAAAGTTATTTAATCAGATGAAAAATCAGGTCCTCTTGTCACACATGATACAATATTGATTGATGGAATAAGTGATCCAATTTTATTATTACATCCTTTTTATTATTACGTGGCATTTTTATTGATTTTGATGGAATGTATGGTGCATTGCCAGATATATTTATTAGCAAATGGCAAATTCCAATCAATAAGGAAGGAAGAAGAAACAAGTGCCTTGTTCTGAGAAATCAGTGCAAAATTTTATTCGCAATTGCGTAACATAATAACTCTTAAATTTCAATTTGGAGACAGATGTGATTCCTGCTTAATTCGCAAAAGCCTTCGGTCAAGAATACTAAAAAAACACAATGGGTGGTTGCATTTTTGACTTTTTGTAGTTGAAACTGGAGTTTTTGTGTAAAATTGATAGTATGAGGTTACTTTATACAAAAGCACGTAATTTGTTCATGTCACAGTGTTGTCAAAATAAATTATCCCCGCTGTTGGAAGACGCGCATTTGTCGAAACTAATTGGTACACCATGCAAATACTAATAAATGAAATGGTTAGTGATTAGAAACGAATCTGTAAGAAGGAAGCAGAAGCATATATGGCTAGCTGCCTGGCAGATGCTTCTTAAGGAATGAAAAGTATTTTCATTTATCAAAATTCTATTAGAATCTTATTCACCATGGTCGGATGTTTTATCACTATTAATCTGTATCGTGCGTGAATAGTCGACGGACGTGAAAGGGAAAACACTTTATTTTGATGCAGTGCACATGGTTTGGTCTGACTGATTTTTAGTTTGTAAAATATAAATTCATGCACCTGATAGAAAGCAATATTATGCACAATACAGTAAACTATGGGTAATAAGAAGAAGCAGCAAAATATGTATTTCCCGACCAAGCCATTCATTCGTGTGTGAGATTCGACTCGACTAGTTGCATTTTATTTAGCGAAAAGCTTGTTAAATGTAAATTCTCACAATTTTTAAGATCCAACGATACCACACACAATGAATTATGCGATCTCGTTTGTTTGGGTTTGAGGTGTGTCGTTTTTTTAAATTTTCTTTGTGATCGGAGTGAATGAGAATCGCAAGCAAGTATCTCTAAATTCTGTTAGCATAAGTTTTGATTTGACTACCTAAACAATGTCACAGTTTTTCTTTTTTACTTTATATTTTACAACAATACGCCATATCAGAAAGTTGAAATGATGCATTTGGTATGCGAAATAAAAAATGAACAAGTTTAAAACATTTATGCCACACCAGTAGTTTTGAGCTCAACTCGCTATACGTAGAATTTTAAGAACTATGATGATCTTGATATTTCACGGGATAATGGAGGCTAAAAATAAAGCTCAGTTAAAAAATAAATTATATATATATATCTAACAGTATCAAAATTACCACTAATTAAAACCTAAATCTTTGTTTCTTTTAAAGATAATGGAATTGAAATTTTAGCAATTGATGGGTTCGGCATTGATTTAAAATAAAGTAAGTTAATGGCAAAAATTAAGTGAGCATCCTATATGATAAGAGTAAGAATAGCTGGTATAAAATTACGTTTTCAAAATTCTTTGTGGGACATTTACTTATTTTCCGAGCTGAAATTATCTTTTAAACTTGATCCACATTATAAAAATTATTGTTGCATTATGATTATCCTTTATTATTTACAATTTGCTATCTAAAACGTAAAATATTAATGGCCTAACTAAATGCCACTGCCGAAAAACAGGGAGTAAGGAAACTTCCCAACCAGTTAAGTTAGTATCTCTTTAAAAAATTGCATCTTCAATATTTATCACTACTGAAAATAACTGGCACACGCTGATGCATAGAATTGGAAAATGAGCTTTTAAGTGCTCGCAAATAATAAACGGAAGCGTTACCACACACGGTATTTCCATTTATTAATAATTTACAACGTCTCGATATGAAATCAATTAAGCAAGTCGTACTCTCCACTACTGTTGTTTCACTGGCTGACAATCATGCGAATCAATTACCAGGATTTCAATTAAAGTAATGAATTTTCTCCCGTGAAACTAAACTCAAGCCGGTAGTATTGAGATAACTAACACAATGATTAATTTCTGTTTTAATTCTCAGCCGGAGGGTTTAATTGACAATGCCAATTTGACATATCCACATTAAGTTTGACCAATGGTCAACCAAGGGATTGCAACTTGTTACATTTGTACAAATTCATATGCAGACATTTCTTTGAATGCATTCACGAAAATCGAATGGATTGGAGTGGGTGAATACAGTTTTGTAACGAGGATCCTCTTATGAATCCATCCATCTCATCACACTTTCAATATGCAAATTGGACTTCAAGTGAAATCGTGGTTATGGAAGAAGGGCGAGCAATATAATAATATTTCGAAGTTGGCTAACTCGGCTCAATGTACGTCCTGTTTGGCGATTGGTGAATGCGGTTATCGACAAAGGTCCAAGCGAGTGGACCAGTCTCTGTAATGATATGAACACTCAATCATTTCCGTATAATTTGTATTTTTATTTGCGAGGTGCATTCCTTTTTACGCAACAAATGAGCTCATCCCAACTTATTAAGCCCATTTATTTACATGTTGGTGCCAATTGTGCATTGAAATTATGTGATGCGACCTAGTAGTTGCATATTATTATATATGCATGCATTCTTACACCAATCCTTTTTGTCCTTTTGAACTATTTTCGTTCAGTTGTCATTTTATTATTAGTCTAATAACATTAGACTGTAGTAAATACGGAAGATTATTCTATGGTGTTGTTCCGCAATATTTAAATTTCCTCTAATTCTTACGCAAGTTCTACTAATGACCAAGCAAATTTCCAATAGATCACTGGGTCTTAATCAAAGGTTTAATTTTTATTCTTTGTACGTGCTTCCGTGCTTTTGGTGTGGTTTCTTTCCTACAATTAACAAAAAAAGTATTGGGCTGATTTGGAATGGCATTTTAAATATTTAAAATAATTTTTTCGTGGCTAATTCTTTCACTCTTTTTTTTTGCTTTACCTTGTTACACTGACCTACTCTAGTCCACTGCTGCAAGTAAACAGCAGCCTATGGTCAATTGGTTTATCAGAGGCTCATTCGGACGGAATACCATTTGTGAATAACATTCGAAATCAGAACTTTTTTGCATCTGCTTAACGACCGGTGGAATCAAGCGAACATGAAAAAGTCGTATGAAAAAGTCCAACATTCATCAAGTGTCGCAAAATTTTATAGTTGTTAAGTCCCCTCCTGATTTATTATTAATTAAGATTTCTAACCGCCGGGCCGGTCAGTAAATTTAATTGAGTTCATTTCATTTGCGAGCTACTGCAGTTTTACAATAGTATGAGGGCCTATGCATGCACTCTTCTTTCTTGGCCGTGGTACCCTTCTCGTTGCCTTATTAGATGTTTTTATCATGTTAATCAAGCACGTATACAATCGAAATACAGAAATGGAAAGTTGTTTAAGTTTGACTGCATTAAAGAACAAATGGGAAACGTATTTCTCGTAAAATCAATAATTTTACTCAATTTTCATGCCTTTCTGTCTGCATTTTTGCAATCAACAAAAGAGTTATTTATGGTGGTTAAATAGTCATAAAATATCCGGTTTCAATTTGCATTTCTCTATTTTGTGCCATTAGGGGAGAATGATAATGTGTGATGATTACTTTGATTCAAAAATGGAAGTAAATTATTGTTAGCAATAATAAACTACGTAACAAACACTCTTAGGCAATACTTTATGTATGGAGACTGCGTATAAACTCCAATTTGTTCTAAATTAATGACAGTTTACAGGGTTTTTACACTATCGAAGTTTTAGTTAAAACATCCAACTTATAATAAGAACATTAATTGGTAACACGGATCTAAATAACTTCATTAGCTTTAACTACAATTTCTATATCACTTAAACTACAATTAATATCATATTAATACTAACTCACTCAAAATAACACATGAATTAGTTAGGTTTTCGTTTTCTTTAACTATTTTACAGGGCTTCAAATTACTATTACATATAAGTAATATTTTTTATTAGCAGTAAACCTAATTGGAAACGCATGGCTAAGCTTGACTATCTGTAGCTAATAACACAAAACCAAGGAAAGTGAACTTGGTTTAAGCACTGCGTGGTATTTTTAGTCTTCTTAACGTAGTGAACGAACATTAATATCTCAATTATCTGCTCTCTACTTTGATCCACTTCTTTTAGCAAGATGGACAAGGCCAATGCCATTTCTTAACAAACTATGGTCAATTGCTTATTTTATTTTACTGTGTACCATTGATTTTTCCATATTTGTCTTAAATTAAAATTTAATTCTGTTTTTTAATGAAATTATTTTTAAAGATAATAATTTAAAAAAATCATTTCATTACATTTTTGTTTTCATTTGGCCCAGTAAACTTTATTGAATGAAAGTGAGTGTGGTAGATGAATATGATATAATACATGTTTACCGAATATTATGTTATTATGGAAGTTATTGGTGTTTAATGGCATTCACATCACAACCGGTTTAAGAAAACTCTTAAACTGCAGTAATTGCTGCTAGGCACTGATATTTCATTTATGGATGGCTTGTGGCAAAGACGTTAGTTTGAGATTTGATTTAGTTGTAATTATGCAATGCCATTTCTGCTCTGTGATTAATGAACGCTGACATTGAGACAAAGGAAGGGTTTTCCGATGGTTTAGTTTGCTACTACCCCAACTCGACCTTGCCTCATATCCAACTTGTCATCACCAATTTAATGATTTCCGCCACCTTCTTTAATTTAAAAATCGTTTTAGTTAATCATTCCCAGATGCAATAATCTTGCAACAAAATGCAGTTTTTCAGCAGCCAATAGTCTCAAGGCTGTTGACGCTATCGAAACAATGGGTCTTAAGGCTCTACAACCTTTTACTTTGTTTAGGATTAACTCTGGTTGTATCCGGTTATGACCTATTTTAAACGCAGCTAAGTTTAGCCCAGCTCAAGGTTCTTTCGTGCACACAAAATAAAACCCTTCCTTCTTTACATTTCATGAATGGAATTTACTTTTACTTTTATAAAATTTTATTAAGCCCAATCTTCCGTTCATACAAAGAAAGGGCAAAAAAAATGACGAAAGATTACCTTCCAGATTTTTAAGGTCGGGTGATAATGATCCATTTCCATTTCTGGTTAGCCTGCAGACTCATTGGAGTGCAAAAGTGTAACAGAAATTAATCAGAAAAAAGTTGATTTAATTGACACCTGATCTGATTTGCATCAATTATTAGCACGAATCAATTGAGTTATTACAATTTCAATGTCTTTCATACAATAAATATTTAATGTGTCATGATGCATTGTTTTATTTTATTTTGATCAAGCATATCTTTCTTAACATGTCCCTGTCACAGAACAATACATAAACGTCGTGTCGATGAACAAAAGGAATATTCATCTGCAGATTGTTCAATCAATCATTTTTCCTCTTCACACCTTATTACATATCCGGATAAATTGCATGGTAATTTGGTACAAAAATAGGAGACGTGTACAAACCCAGTCTGCTTCCGACATTGCTTCTTGGGGTGCATAACACGACAGCCTTAAGTTTTATGAGTTATCAATAAAGTCATCGTAACTTTTATCCTTCAATTCTCGTTTATGTCCATGGGATAATTATAGCAAAATTCAAAAGTCAAGGTTCTCATGTATGAATTTCCGTAGTACAACAATTTACTAGACAGTCTTCAGTGAATTGAAATTAGTTCATTTACAAATTATGTTGTCGTTGAGGATCATACTTGTGCGAATTGATGTATTCAAATATTGCCATTCGTCCAAAAATGGAGAAACAAAGAAATTGATTAAACTAAGAAGCACTAAACTTGACTAATGTGAAATGGAATTATCGACATTGCTTGCAATAACAATATGCAAATATTACTGGTTCAAGAAATAATTAGATCAGATAGGTTACTGAAAAGTAAATTCACAACAGAATTTCCTGGGACTGTTAATTGTTGTATAAATGAATGAAATTCTAGGTACCTCATCAGCATTACCATTCATATCACTCATTTATATGGTATCATGGTTTGGCATGCAATGCAGAAGGTGACCATTTCACATGCAAAGAAACTTGGACGGGGTGAGTGAGGGATCAGATTATGGCAAATGTCAATTCAATTACGCGAATTATATATTTGGAGAATGGGCCATTGTCAAAATGAATTAGAGCAGATTTATTACGCAATATTTGGTGACATCCTGTCCATAATATTGTCTTGTTATTGTGTCACCAAAATTATTGATTGTGCGATGTTCTTCATCTGACTTTGGCTTAAACCCAACTCTAACTCCTTAAAATCCAAATACCTACTGAACAATGGAACGATGGGAAATTAAGCACTTTTGTAATCTTTGTGTTACTGAATTGTTGAGTCAACGGATAACATAATCACTTTCGAATGACCTGTAATCTTATTAATGCTGAAGACAATTGAACCATGATTCATGCGGCAATCTTTAGAAAAGGAATCATTACACACAATTATGGCTGGCACAAGCACCCAAGGGTCGTGAAACTCCCTCGGATTGACATAAATGGTCATAATTCTCACCCTTGCACAAACCCAAACGTCCTTGTCCTATTTTAATTCGGGTGTACAAAACTAGCCCAATCAGCCAACAATGTGCATGTCTTCTAGAACTTTGGGCTATTTTTGATCCAAGGGCGGAGAAAGATTACCTGTGAGACTAGAGCTGGATAGACAAAAGTGTTTGTCGAACATTTTTTTTAAACGTAGATTATGGATGATGGGAAATATTTCAACACCAAAGCCTAATGAAATGAGATAAAATACTTGCACTTGAATCCATATCTTTTGAGAAACTCTCACCCTTGTGTATTTGTTTAGCCGTAAATTAGAATAGTGTTGATTAACTGCGGAAGGCCAAGTTGTCTAGTTAATTAAAACAAAAATGAAGAATTTCTGTAATGAATGATTGCAAAATAGACTTTACTTTGTAAACCACATGAATTAAAACAGCAAATGTTTTATAACAAGTATTTAAATTATTTCAGGTCCTCCTCATTTGCCCTACCCCTTGCCATTATAGTCAGCCTTATCTTAACCGCTGCTTCTGCTTCCGAAGAAAACCCAATCAAAATCCAACAAAACCTTGAAAACAAGAGATTTTCTCGACTTCTTCACGATAATGCGGCTTCCCTTCAATTCTCTTCAATTTCCAACCTATCCCCACCTCTGTCTGGACTCCCACTCCCAATTTCGAAGGAAGTAAAAGAGTCTAAAGTTGGTAAAAACATTAAAAAAGCGAGCTTGAGCCTTTCTCCGACCAATTTTGGCCGTCGTACTCTAGATTATGATGATTCCGAGAATTTTGGCGAGACGGGAGAACCACTGCCAAGAATCATCACTCATCCTAATCCTGCATCAGGTAATGAATACGTCTACATTCGACAAGGTGGTGTCCAAACGGATCAACAACAAGCAGCAGCCGCCAGTGTGACAAGCATTAATAGATCCCCTCTCAATCACCGCATTCCATTGACATTGTTGAGACAGAGCAACGGCAAAACTGTGAACATTAGTCCGGTTTACTCCGAGGCAGATAATGGAGGTGGTGGAGTCGGAGTCCCAACTTTTTATCAGGATATGCTTAATGCAAAATCCGACATTGCCAAAGAAGATACTGCCACGACTCTTTTAGAACAAGCGGATGGAGAAGAAGTTGATGCAACCACAAATCTCCCCGCATCCCAAGGGGATGAGCCAGAAGAACCCAGAATGGTTGTTAATGTTGTAACTTCTGCACCACGAAGTGAAGTTGAGGGTCATAATGTGACTTCTTTGCAATCGTCTGAAACTCCATCAACTACTGTCAAGGTCTCAACAACCACTCCCAAGCCTTCAACTACAACAACGACTACAACAACAACCACCACCAGCACTACTGAGAAACCTGTTGCTCAAGCCACAACCAGCACTACCCCACCGGCTGACCTTAAAGAAAACTTGGTCCAATCTTCATCTCGTCGTATTGGAACTTTCCCTGATTTTGAGGATTCTCCCGCAAGACTCCAAGCATCTGAGAGTAGTTCATCCCCAGCAAGGGTGAATGTTCGGCCTGCATCTTCTGGAAAGGAGTATGAGTACGAGTATATTTACTATTATTACGATGATGATGATGAGAACAATGGAACGGCTAAGGCACCCGGATCAGGAACTCCAGGATCTGGTAAGAAATTGGAACCTAAATCCGGCCCTAATTCCATAAAAACAACGGCAGCATCCGCTCTAGCCCCTGCCGTGCAGGAAGCTGATTTTGATGATGAGGAGCCTGAAGAAGTTCTTGCCCCTGTGCCGCCAAGTCATGTCCGAGGATCTATTCCACCCACTCGACCAACAACTACGACAACCACTACAACCCGAAGAACAACTACCACCACAAGACCAACTACTACTACGACGACCACACCCACCCCAGTCAGGATCATATCCCCAGAGGATAAATTCCACAAGGGCGTCGTCAATGAGATTGGGTAAGTTTGCATCTTATTGTAATACAACATGTTGTGAGATTTATTTGTAAATGTCAATTTGTTTTAATTCCAGACGTTCACCAAAAGCACTTCAAGCGGAGAAAAGCAGCAGCAGTAGCAGCAGTCAAGAGGTGGATTACAAGATTGAATCAGGAGATTTTGACCCAGCCCTGTATGAATATGAGGATGAAGAGGTTCAAGACAAGGCCAAGGGACAACCTCAACGTCAACCTTCTGAGGAAGAGGACGATGAAGATGATGTCGTCCCACAGCCACCTGTTGCAATGGTGATTCACGGTCTCCCCGCAGTCTCCACCCCACAAGTACAGGAGAGTGAAGTCCCCAACAAATCTCCTCCTTCCTCAGCCACGGCTCCAATTGTCCTGAAACAATCTAACCTCCTTCAATCTGTTCCGGCCTCGAGATTCCATCCACAAAACGTTCCAGTTCAGGCAGTGCCAACCACTCCCACAACCACAACAACTACGGCTAATGTCCAGTCTGGAAGTGAGCCTGTTCCATCTGTTCGACCTGTGGGAAGTACCCGGTTCAGGGGAAGTGGTCAATCCAGGGTTCGAGGGGAAGTTAAGCCTGAGACGGAACAGTCACCTGCCGCAGTTGAGGAAGCCGAGACTCCAACTAGAGTCCGTCCTGCTTTCACCAGAGGGTAAAATGAGAATGTCTCAATTTTTCACATTACCTTGTTCCATGTTATAGTTAGATTTTAAGAAAGTAAAATGTTTCCATTCTTTAGACGAACTCCATCCCGTAAGCCGGAAGTGTCTACAGAAGCTCCGGAAGCAACTTCTGCGCGATCGTCACATGTTCGCTCTCGTTTCCCATTAAGAAGCACGACAACGGTGCCATCAACGACAACCACCACAACGACTGCAGCCCCTGTTCAACAAGCTCCTGAATCTCTTACAGTCAATGGGCAAGAGGTTGATGATAATTTTGCAAGAAATAAGGCCACCAACGATTTGTACACTTTTACTCGACTTCAACAAGCCATCAGCTCCAGAGCTCCTGCGAGAAAAGATCTTGTCCAAGGTTTGTTATTTTTGCAGTTAATGCAAGTTAATAGTTGTATTTTCCGAAGATTATTTTAATGGTGTTAATTTTCTGCCTTGTATAGGTCCAGTCTTTCCAAAACAATCCGGATCTCCAGCCTCCAATGAACAACAAAGTACCGAGTCATTGTCCAGTTCTAACGAAGCAACGACGCTATCATCAGTTGAACCACATGTCGAAGAGTTTATCCCATCAACAACTTCTACAACCACGACCACCACCACGACTACTACCACAACTCCCAAACCTGTTTCTGTGTCCGTGGACAAATTTGGCAAATCCCGAAACCGATTTGGAACAGGGAGAGTCCGGTCATCGACTCATGCGCCATCCGAACTTTCAGAAAATGCCTCCACAACTGAAGCGACGCCAAGAGCTCAGGTAAAATATATTCCCAATCTTCTAAAGTTCATGGCAAAAACTATAAAACTTAAGATCACTGTTTACATGTTCATATAACAAACTGAACCCCAAATTCTTTTAATTATAAATTTAGACTCGAGGCCGTTTTAACAGACGCCGACCAACTGCAAGTACTCCTGAAGCAAGTAATGACGGATCTTCCGCAACTTCTTCTTCAACTAGCCAAACGGCAGAGGCCGAAAAACCCAAAATTCCAACCAGAAATAGATTCAGCGGAAGAACGCGTCCCACCACCGAGGTAAGTACAAACTTGTGGTATTCAAACAAATCAAATGATGTGTTATAAATTGTTTCCATTCTAATTTTAGGCTACCACTACTACTGCTGAAGACGATAAAAAGTCTCAATCTTCCGACTCTGCACCCGTTGCCCCGACACGTGCACGACGACCCATCTTCCAAGGTCGAAGAAGAAATCCAACCGCAGAGACAACTAGTGCCGATGCTGCTTCTCCAAACTCTGATCCTGTGCCTTCTCCATCTACTCTGGTTTCAGACGCGTCTGTTGCACCTGGTAAAAATATTGTAGCATAAATAAGCGCTAAATAGCATTTGTCCGCTATCACTGTTTCGGACTTGTTAATTTAATTATTATTATCAAATGCAGAAGGGGAACGACGACGCCCAGGTTTGCCCGCTGGGCAAAGACGACGCCCTCAAATCGGGGGACCTCGTCGAGGCGCAAGATTAGGAGGATCCACCACCTCAACCACGGAGAAAGTCGGGGAACAAGCGGAACCCGAAACGGAACAATCCGCCGCCAGTGTTGATAACGAGCATCATGAGTCGACCCCTGCAGTCAGCCCTTCCGCCGCTGCGCCAACTCCATTAGATGCAAATAACCGTGGAACTACTGGAGTCTTGGGTGAGTTAAAAAATCAATTAAAACTGTCTAATTTTGACAAGTTTGACAGTCCAAGATAAATTCAATTCTTCCTAGGTCGTCTCCGAACGAAACCTCGACTCGTCGCCACTACCACGACTCCCGCACCAGAGCTTGTTCAAAAAGAAAGGAAACCCAGTCGATTAAACGGAATACTAAATCGTAGAAAACCAGGCACCCTTCAGTCACCCACAACCGCGGCTCCTAAGGCTGATGAACACGAAGCTGGAGAAGATGGGAATACGGCTCATGAACAAGATGAGCACAAGGGTGTCGTCGTTCAAGTAAGTGTGTTATTAAATCAAATGATGCAAGTGAAAGTCAAAGGAAGAAAGTCCATTAACATTATGTTTGATTTTGTGTAGGTATCCAGCAGCATCACTGAATCCGAAGAAGTTCATCAGGGTGAAGAAACAGAACCGTCCTCAACCACACCGGCATCAATTCTCAATAAATTAAGGTCTCAAAGGAAACCTGGATCGATATTTAGGAAAAGAACCGACCCTCATGGCGAGTGAGACAGTAGTGGTTAAGTTAAGTCATAAATATGTAGATCATTAATAACAAAGAGTGGATTAGACTGGATATAACTCCACCCAGGGAAGGGTGAAAGAGCGCGTGTTGTTTCTTATGATAATGTAATAGATAATAATTAAATATCTAATGAAATTCAATAATGCAAAATTATTTGGTAATTTTTATAATTTCGTACTTTGTATCGTGTTACTTCACTTATATTTTGTTATACAATTACGCCAAGATAATCCAATGAAGCCATAATTTTGTACTCTAGAACCTCAGTGTAACTTTTTATTTATTTTTGAAATTATTTCTGACATCAACCATCACTATCACATAGCAAATAGATGACTGAACTATTGTTCCATAGTCACAAACGTGTGATTATTACACCCGGAACCTTAATTTTCCCCATTTTTAAAAACTTGTAGTAAGCAGAACTAAAAACAAATTATTCGTAATCAGTTTGTTCAGTTGTGTTTGTGATACCACGAAGCCTTCGATTTTTCTCACCCCGTTGCGTCCTTTGGTAACCTTCTACAGCTGCCTTTTTCTCAGCCTCTAAAATGGTCGTGTACCCTTCAACTAAATGCTGTTTTTCCGCCAGTGCCACCGAGACCTTCACCAAGCTTTCGAGGCATCGCAGTTTATTAAAGTTTCCTTGTGGAAGAATTTCCAATACTTTGAGAGCTTCCTCTAATGGGCGAACTGCAGCTTGATATTGTCCTAACCTAGCAAAGTTGTTCCAATTTTTTTCTTGAAATATTTCCATTATGTAAGTTGAAGGCAGTATTAGCAAAGTAATAATGGCCATACCTTTGCTTACGCCGATTTAAAGAGGATTTTTTCCAACGAATCACTTACCACCGGTCGTCGAAGGGGGTGGTTGAACTACCAAAGCCCGGAACAGGTATAGAATAGTTTGTAATTACGAGGAAATTAATAATAGTAAATGTCGTTGGGTTAAAAAAGTTAAAACCATTCCCATAATTTTAGAGACGGGGTCGCCGTTATACTGTGAACTGCGATGTTTTTTCATTGGGAATTACATTCTTTGAGATGTTTCATCCGGATTTGATCAAAGCGGACAGGGAATACTTGGCACCACTTTACGAATCCGATAATATGTCTGCAAATGCTGATGTAATAAGTTTAATAAAATGGCTTATTGATAATTTCTATTATGATTTGCTACAAAAATTTCGAACACTGTTTTTAGGTCCTTGCAGAAATTTCGGAACCAGGATTACGAGTGCTGCTTGCTGGAATGCTTTCCAATACCGAAAGAAGACCGACTGCGATGGGTGTTTATGAGCAGCTTAATGCAATTTCGGAACATCATTAAGAACAAGTGTAAAAAACAATGTACGAAAACTGACGGAATGCATTTTTATATGGATTAAATATATTTATTTTTTAAAACACATTTTTGCATTGATTACGCAAGATACACAGAATAACACCACTTTATTCAATGTCACCAAACACCTCAGACAATTGACTTGCGGTTTGCGGCTGCATTTGGAATAAATATACTACAATATTAATTTCTAATACTAATGTCGGAAATCAACATAAATTAATTTCCATATCTAATAGGTACACAACTAAGAAACACGGTTTGTTCATGTAAATGAAATAGTTTTCGTTTACGTGATGTGAAACTCGTGCATACGCACCATTGACGCCGGAAGATTTCATAGCCACCTTTTTGTTGATCACCTAAATAAGGTGACGTCAGAACCTCAGGATAGGCAAATATATACACCCCCGCATGCATACCAGTGTCCCATTGTTATAGTCTGCCTGGGAACTTTTTATAATATGTTTCCAATGTTCAGCCTCAACCAATAAAGCACTACTACTTAAAAACGTACCACGCAAAAATTTAGCGTGAGATTTTACACTGAAACATTTGCTGCGCCATTGATTAACGAAATTCAGAATTTACCTAATTTATCCTCGTTATTGAACATGAAGACTGATTTATCGATTTGGGTGTGGCTATGCATTTGCAGATTTATTTCAATCTGTTCGTCTTTACCAGGTTTGTTTGCCGAAAAGCTCCGATTCACGTTATATAGAACTGTTTTATATTTTTTTTATATACTTTATTTCAACCACCAGTATCCGAAACACTTCAGAATTGTGATCTTCCCAATGGTGGAGGAGGAATCTGTAAGAACATTGCTCATTGCCCAGCAGGTCAGTAATCATGTCAAAAATGCACATACAAAAAAATGTGGAAAGGGATGTTTGATTATAAGAATTTGATTTTGATTATAGCCTTATCCAATCTTCGATCGGGTGTTCGCGACGTCATAAAATGTCCGGTAATTAAATATTTCAATAATGCGAGAATTGTTCAAAATTGTTTCATTAAACGATTTTGCATTTGTTTAGGGGTCTGACCCTAAACTTATCTGCTGCCCGACAACTCTGCGCCCGAGTGCAGAAAGTAATATTTTTAACCTTTTTAATCTTATTCTAAATAGACGACTAATTTTGTCTCTATCCATTACAGAATGTCTTGAATATATGGGTATTTTGAAAAACCGTCGTGATTCAAGACTGCGACCTTTAGTGCCCCCAGCATTTTTCGATGATGAAGAAGAGGAAGAAGAGGAAGAGATCAAATGCAGTCTGAATTTAAATCCTCTCATTTCCGGAGGGAGAGATGCCGAAGGTAAATTGTCATTTTTTTTTATCTGTACAACTGTGCATAAATTAAGTATCGGAAAGAAACTTTAAGATTGTGCCTTGTTTCATTAGTTGGGGAATTTCCTCATGTGGCTGTTATGGGATATAACGTATCAAGAACTCCGTGGCGTTGCGGTGGGACTTTGATAAGCGATGAGTGGGTGATCAGTGCCGCACACTGCATGAATAATCCAATCGCGTAAGTATTATTGTAACAAAGGGATCTAATTTAATGCATTTGCATTACATACATAAACACGTCGATTGACACATATATAAGGATATAAGATATTATAATTTATACCGACTTAATTACAGATGTACATAGGTTGCATGACTAGGTTAACTCAGTTCATTGGGGTTAGATACGTTAATGCTTTGAGTATATAATTATAATGTCATAATTAATTAGAGTAAATTAGTAATCATAATCTTCATACGCGCTGCTGACGATTTTTTCTGAAGAATGTTCCGTGTGGAAATAACACTTGTGTTTTCTGGGGAGTTGGGTGGATTCAACCATCATTGTTGAAGTTGATGTCGTTTCAGTCTGGGTATACGGCAAGGTCACCCTCACGGAAGTTGTTGCCACTGTACTTGTTGACGTTGGCGTTGTTGAAGGAGCCCCAATGTATTTTTCTGTTTCGGGTAACAAAAATTGTTTTAATCCTGGCTGCATCATGACAATTGTCACAAGTTCTGTGGAACTATGCGATTTAGTCGATGCACTGCTTGAGAAATCTGGCTCCTTTATTGTAGTTAGAAGTTCAGTTGTAGACAGTGGCACTTGGGTAGTGGTGTCAATAGGCGTTGTCCCAGTTGTCCCAGTAGTCTTGGCCGTGGAATGAAACGTTGTACTAGATCCGAAGCTTGAAGGAGTTGTAATGGACACAAATTCCGTGCTGGGTCTCTTAGTTTTTGGAGAATATACCGGAAGTTTTAAGGAGGGGACGCACTCGTTGCGAATATTCAATCTTTCACCACGTTTGCAAATAGGTTTGAATGCGGTAGGAACAACTTGTCTGATTCCTCGTTTTGAGGTGTCGGTCAAAATTTGTTCACTGCTCCCTTCAATAGCACCGGGATTAGGGGACAGACTAGCCGCTTGTGTGGGATAATAGTGCAGGGTTGATATTAAAAGAGCTTCGCATAAAATTACGACTAGGGACCACATCTGAAAAGAATAGTACAAATTTTACAGTGATGAAAAGTGTGGAAGGTTAACTAATCTGGATTATTAATCAGAGAAGGACTTCTCATTTACCTTCCTTTGCTGTTATTGATGTCAACTAAATTTGTGAGTAACTCAGCAAAACTTTTTTTGGTTTAATGTTTCATTCAAGGAACAACTGAACAAATCAAAAATACTTCGGAAAATCTGTGTGCTCTGCAAATGTAGTAACTGAGTTGCTGTAATCCTAGATCATTCCTTCATGATGGATCTTTGCACGTCACTACCTTCCAAAGTCGCGACAAGCATTGTTTGCAACAATCCCTATATAATGTGCATGTATTAATGCATGGATGCATATATTCGCAAAAATATGGCAAGAATCATATTCATACGTTAAGAGCAATACTTGGAAACAAAACTGAATTCATTATCAGATCATTTTAACCTGTTTTGGTGCTCAATTCACTGATCAAATAATATTACACACAATAGAACAGGTATTTCATTTTATTCTATGGAACTACACATGATCACGGCTAGAAAATTACTGCGACTAAAGTTTTTTAGATTGAAGGACAGCAACTTATATACAAGTCCTCCGATGATGGTTGGATAATTGACTTGAGATTTTGTATTCTGCTTGGGTGTTTCGATGAAAAAATTCGGGCTAATTTTGGCAAAAGTACCACAATTTTTTCTAAGAACTTTAATTACCATATGCATACATCTGTGCCTTGTACTGGTCCCCTTAAAGAGAATGGCCACACCATAATGGCAAGACAAAAATGAGTTAATGAACTTCAGAGCATGTCGCTTAATAATGTCATCAACTTTTACGAAGTCTTGTGGCAGTTTTACTATATATTTAACGCGTTAAAGTTTATCATTCTCTATGCACAGAGGGCAACCCCATAAAATTCTTCTTGGAGATGTCACACTAAGCCAAGGGTCAAGCAAGGCGAGGCAAATTGTTGAAGTGGAGAAAATCATTGTACATCCGTTGTACAATCCGCCTCAAACTTATCATGACTTGGCTTTAGTCAAACTATCGAAAAAAGTCAAGTCTGTCAAGGTACGGGATAGTCTTCATTGGACCATCCTTTTTTTACTTTTTATGAACTATCTCAATAATATTGCAATCAATCATTCACCTCATTGAATCCATCCACAGATCAATTCTTCCTGCATGTCTTGCCCAACCAGAGGACGATCTGCTGAAAGGCATTGAGACTAAAACGTTAAATGTGGCTGGTTGGGGTGTTCTTGGAACAGGGGGTGAGTAATTAATATTAGCATTAATTAAAATAATGACATTGTTGACTAATTTGTTTTCCTGTGGGAATTTCCAAATAACATAGAACCCCAAAGTGACGTTCTTCAAGTCGCCGGACTATCTGGATTCAATTTAAAAAGTTGTAACGCATTTTATAACGATGTACCGGCAAAGGATTTAAAGTAAGCAAGTTTTACGTGATACCCATCGTAATATGTGCCTACTTGCCATTAATCAATGTAAAGGAAAAACTTATGCTCGTCTCATTTTGCAGGTTCCCATCAGGTATTACTAGGTCTCAGATTTGTGCCGGAGACAGGGTTGGGAGAAAAGACACATGCAAGGTATGTTTATGTTACATGAATATTTTACTCAAAATGTATTTATATATCTTCAATTAACATCGGATATAATTTAATTTGTTTAGGGAGATAGCGGTGGTAAGTTTTTTCATTGACTGGATTGCTTCGAGTCTATGCTCCACATTATATCAATGTATTTTGGATATTAGGACCAATGTGGGTAACTAAAACTGAAAGATGTGTTTATTACTTACTTGGCATCACGTCTTTTGGTCCCAACCAGTGTGGGGAAAAAGTGTAAGTGTTCAAATTATTAATGTTATATGGAGGTAAAAATAATTCAACTTGAATTCATTCGTTATCTTCTACAGACCTGGAATTTATACAAACATTTACTCCTACCTGGATTGGATCGAGGAAACAGTTTGGCCTGAATTACAATCAAAATGATCGAGACAAATCGAAATGCTTTATCCAATTGTCACAAAACTTGTCGAGACTTATTATTAATCAGTACAGATATTTATGACATAAATAAAATATTTATTTCGTTTCTCATTTTAGCTTTGTTTCATGAATTTATGACTTGGCAGGATGCAAAAGTAAATGTTACTGACCAGTGGTCACATCATTACAAATGATGGTGATAACGAGTAATCATTAAGAAGACGTGATTAGTTCATGAATTACTTGTCGCGTTCGTTTATGTACTCTACACTTCTAATTCTCGTCAAACTCGGCATGACTTAAAGAATTTCATTGATACTCGTATTTCGAAAATGCAATTGTTGAATCTGTTTTTCATTTACTGGTGCACACTGCTGAGTTCAAACATGGCTGTTTTCGGTACCTCGAACTCTGCTGGTAGTGGTAAGGAAATCTTATCTGAAAAGTTTATGTTTATTATAACCCAATATTTTGATAGACCTCATTGGCATCACGTGCCAATTGCCAGAGAGTCGACCAATGCAAGGCCATTGTGTACCTATACGAAAATGTCCTTATGCAATTGGCAACCTAAAAGTCGGACTTAGTCCAATTTCTTGTAAATTAGAAAATGATCCATACGCTGTATGCTGCCCTGCACACAAAAGGATAAGCGAAAAAAGTAAGACTGTGGGTTTTCTGAAAATTAAGCACATTGAACATTTTTTTGAAAATTTTCATTAAGAATGTGAAGGATATAGCAACATACTCCGACAGAAAATCACTTCAAAAGGGAAGAGGTCCCGGAGAAAGTTGATTTTAGAGTCTGGAACCAAAAGACCAGCAATAACTATAAGTCAAACAATCGAGACGCCTCAAAAACTTGATCATGAAGCTGATATTACTTGCCCTTTATTCCTTCCTACGAGAATATCAGGAGGCCGTGATGCATTTAAAGATGAATATCCACACCAAGTGAGATAATTTAACAAAAATGACATCTCAAAAATTAGCAAATACGAATTTTCTATTTAGGTCGCCCTCGGTTATGGTCCTCCAGAGAAGGTAGCGTGGCGATGTGGCGGTATGATCTTTTGAGTACTTAAAAATTAATGAATAAGTACTTGTGTCATCTACAACATGACATTTTCCTGTTTCATGCAGGAGTTCTTATCTCGTCAAAATTCATTGCGACAGCCGGGCATTGTGCGGCCACAAAATAGTACTGCATGGCGTTTGTAGATATTTTTAATTTGTCCAAAATGTTTTACTGAAATCAATTCCTTCATTTTGTGGTTGTAGTGGTGCTCCAGTGAAAATCATGCTCGGTGACAGATTTCTAAGTAAAGAAGAAAATCCTGCCCGCCAAATTGTGGGTGTGGAAAAGATATTCACTCACCCAGAATACAAACCACCCCTGCTCTACAATGACCTAGCTCTAATACAGTTGGCATCCAAAGTTCCTCTCAGTAGATCTATTTTCCCTGCTTGTCTACCCCAGCCACAGTACAGACTGGATAAAAAGAACACTGTAACGGTGACTGGATTTGGTCAACTGGGGGCAATGGGTAAGATATTTAGCCATGAAAATAAGCAAAAAATTTGTACTTATCAACAAATTATTGAGTAATTGTTAATACTTGAATTTGTTAATGAAAAAGACAGCACAAGTGATGTCTTACAATCCGTAGACCTAAAAAAGTTTGCAATTTCCGAATGCTCTGACGCTTTCATGAACGACACCGCGACGCGATCGAGGTATATTTGTTGAATGTTTGTAAAATAAATGCTATATGTATACATGTCTAAAAAAAACAAAGGCTTATTCATGGAGTGGTACCTTCGCAATTTTGTGCGGGTGACAAGGAAGGGAGCAAGGATACATGTGAGTCCTTAATGACAATGGCGCTGTCTGAAGCTGTATCAATTACTAACTACAGTAAACAAATATAGGTCATGGGGACTCTGGATCTGGAGCAGTGGTTACAACAGACCACCCCTGCGTATTTTACGTTGTTGGAGTAACTTCCTTCGGATCGAGGTAATTGGAATATGGATCCATTTGAAAATAGACACTTAATTAAGATGCAATCTCATACATTTTGCAGTTTTTGTGGTATGCAGCAACCCGGCGTGTACACAAATCTTGGACGATATCTGGACTGGATCGAAAACATCGTTTGGCCAGTCACTGAACAAAAATCGACTCCACCAACCACGGTGCCCTCTTCATCAGAAAGTACCACCGCAGGTAGTAGTTTTACAATTGTTAAATCAACTACGAAGCAAACACCCCGTAGCCAAAGACCGAAAACGACACGGAAACCCATATTTTTAGCAGACATGCCCCAAACCACGGCACAAGTTACTAAAACTACAATTGAAAATATTATTTCCACTTCGACAGCGGTTACTCCTGCACTCGCAATTGAACAATCTACTAAAATGCCACACCCCAATTCTACACTAACAACTAGTTATACGAACTTCATTCACTCTACAACGACTGCAAAATCAGATACAATAATTACCCTAAACTCAGCAAATTATAATCCAACTCAGAATCCTAATAATATTCCAGCAGACCAGTCTGAGTTGTTAAATTCGCTTTTAGGCTATGGTAAAAATATTACAAGAGCGAGTAAAAATAGTTCCATAAGTAACGTAACATCTAATGTTAGCAGTATCCTGTCAATTGTTAATGGTATTTAATCTGAATTGGAAAGTCCAATTAGGAATTACTACGGCCCATTTGTACAAGTTTGAGTGTATTTATTGCTCAAAAGAATATTATTGTTACTCTGCTACTATTAATACATATAATGGCAATCTGCGTTAAAAAATATTGCACTGGTATACGTGCATAAATTAATCTGAAATAGAATAACACAACATATGCACAAGAAATTATTTTCTTTAAAGCAAATTCATCAACAATTTGTCAGAGTGGGCTTCAACTTCAACTCGGAGGTTTATGATGCCTCTTCCTTGTACTTTCCTCTCAGCAGAATGAGTAATTACATACACAGAGGAATCGTCAGCATTGACAGCTTTCTTGATTTCTGTAAGAAGCAGATCCAAGAAGTTGAAGCAAACGGTTGATGACCATTCCTATTTTATTGGTATAATTTATTAAAGTTAATCTCTGAAAAACCGACGACCGTATTTAGACCTTATTTTTACCGAGGATCCCATTTTAGGCAATAATTCCAATGGTAATAATTTTAACTCTTGGACCACTCCCTCGTCATCTCGCAAGCCCATCAGAATATTTTTCACTAAAAAGTCATGAAATAGACAATGAAATAGACAATGTCAAAAAGATAATAAATATTATTTATTATATAACTTGTATACCTCCCACGGTGAAACTCTGACACCACCATTTGCGGAGGTTGTGTCTAAACCAGTTCATGAAATAATTATCAAATTCAGTCAATATCAATAAATTAATTTTTTACCGTCTAAAATTATGGGTCATCTGCCCATTAGGAAATTGCCGTGTTGTCTTTAGTTCAACCAATTCTGACCTCATAAGTAAATCTGGTTTCTTTTTTGGGTTGGAATCGTCTCCTTCCTTTGATAGAATTCCATCAATTTCCGCGGCATACCTATGGGGTTTGCATAACATTTCATGTATTTTAGATAAGAGAGGATCATAATTCAATAATTATTAATTAATATTTACAAGAGATCGTGATTTCCAAGCTTTGCATGAAAAACTAGGTTACACTCGTCAAATCCGGCTTTAGCTGGTTCTGGTTTTTTCAGAGGGTCGTCTGTGCATAACACATAATATTGATAAATTGTTGAAATTATTTAAAGAACCACGAGTTTCCAAGCATGAATACAAGGTACTGGTGTTTACGAACCTGATAAGAGGAAATGTTCGAAGGCATGTCCCCACTGTGCAGTTTTCCTCAATCTGGGATTGGAATTAAACTTTTGTCGTTGTGAAATTGATTCTGGAGTTTCCAAATTACGAAGATATATGGTTCCATTTTTCCACATGGCAGCGATTGCCCAACCTAGAGGTAAAACACAGAGAGATAAGATAATAATAAAATTAATTATTTAATTATGAATATTATTATAATCATGAACTTTATTTATGAATTATGTACAATCAGGATTAGAGAGGATTTTTTCCAACCTTCCAAATTCTCGTATGGAGTACAAAGCAATTTTGTCATCAAGCCTCGGTAGAATACAAAATGTGGTCTTCTACAATTAACAGTTTAAGAATTATTAGTAACTTCCTACAAGTAAAAAAATGGTCAATAACCCACTTACCTTCTTTTGAACCTTTCTTCATGTCGTTGAATCCAATTAAGAAGGTGGACGAGTTCAGAAGTTTCTTGTAATTGAGCTTCTTCTACAGCCTCTCCGGAAAAGGCCTGCGGATTTTGATGAACATGTCGATTTAAATCGAAATGAACAAATTGATTGGGTGGCAAATGGCAAAATTTCAGTGAGCCAGGCCCTTCCACGAATAAACGGTCAGACTTGACCAAAGAGAAACATCCCACGATGAGAGGTTTGGAGAAACTTGGAAATGGTGTGGTATCACTGATTTGTGGGATATTGATTTGAAACCGGTCCGAGGTCACCTATGTTTTAATAAGTAAATTAGCGTCTCTCTGATTCAAAACATGTCTAATTGACAGTTAGTCAATCGATCGTCCAAAAATATATTTAACTCACGGATGACCCTAAATGATGACCTAGCGTCCCATCACGATCTCTTTCTCTGGTAAATACGGTTGACGATGCCATATTCACCGGCACTTCCAGTAGGCATTAAAAGATAACCGCAGAACTTTTAAAGTTGAATATTTTAGAGCTGGCAATGGATGGATGTCTTCATCTATCTGACTGAAACAACAAACAATACAACTTGTTTTACATAATTTAATGAAAATAGTTATTTTTAAATTGAACAGTGTCCAATCACCAATTAAGTTTTTAGTTACGGTCAAATTAGTACTAAATTAATCCAATATAAAATTCCCTTCAAGTTGAAGTTTCATCTTACTTGCATATTACCTCAAATACGGTTGATATCCAGTTTGTAACGTAAAGTTGGGTTGGTGGCAATTTGCAGTTAGTTGAAATTATGTAGAAATTGGGATGTCAAACTAAATTTTTAAATCTCAACAACATCAAATAAATCAACTATGGAGCTCAGTATCAAGTTCTGAGTCGGAACGGTGGAAAGATTAGATCGAGTCGCAGTCTCACTTTATTCTAGAGTTCCATGAAAAAGAAAGTAAGCTACACAATGTCAATCTATTATTGGCCTTTCTTCAACTTTCACGTGGAAATTATAGACAATTTTTGACGAATGTTTATATATTTAATTTGATTAGTTTTATTTAAAATGTTTAAAAGTATGACACTCCAAACATACAAAAACTATTAAGTTTGTAATGTGGTATTAAGGTGTCATTATTGCATGGTCTTCATAAATAAGTTAGTTGCAAATATTCTGTCACAGAATGGTAGCAATCACAGATAATACAATAAAATATTTGCTGCCATCTTGGATTATTTATTATTTCTTTCGAAATCCGTAATGGCTCATTTCTAAAAGCATGGAAAATAGAAATTAGTGTAAAACGGTTTGTATATTTAGTTATTGTTATTATTTGGTTTTTTAGTGTGGTATACCTTCATAATGTTGCTCTTTGGCTATCATATCCTTAATAAAAATATCTCTATCCGCCTTCCAAAAATCATTGTCTCCTCCTAAAAAGTCAGGCAGGATTCTGGGATCCAGGAACTTATGAAATGATTCCAAATCACTTCCGTGGATATGAATCTGTTAATTTTATTTGAGATTAGGCAATCAATTTTTTCAATTCAACTGAAACCATTTGAATATTACTCTATTTCGAATTTTTTCCGATAGCATTGGTTTGACCATTGTAAACACCACATAGAAAAGGTATGGTTGGTTGACTAAATGAATTTCTTGAAAGCGAACTGGAAAGTTTCCCTGTTGAATGAAATACAATGTAAGTTCAGCCTTTATAATTGTTTATTTAGTCATTAATATTTACTTGTATGATTTTCACCATT
Organism: Folsomia manolachei; assembly: GCA_036491905.1. Taxonomy (NCBI): domain Eukaryota; kingdom Metazoa; phylum Arthropoda; class Collembola; order Entomobryomorpha; family Isotomidae; genus Folsomia; species Folsomia manolachei. The sequence continues at coordinate 6,621 of JAAXNX010000074.1, read as the reverse complement.
CGAAGCGCATGTTTTGGTGTGAAATAGCGAACTTGTCTGAAAGAAAAGCCCTGAAAATCTACAACGGCAGTGATTCCGTTAATTTGTGTTTCAGGAAGCGAAGTCATCTCTTCCAAGTGCAGGTAATTACAACGAAAAATATCGTCCATACTAACTTCTTGTGGGTTCCAAACACCTAAATTGCAGAAAATGTTTGCATAGTTAAGCACAAATAATCGTGGAGTTCTAGAATATAAACCTGCTCGAAAAATGAAAATTTGTCTTCCTCCTGCATCACGGGGCTTGAGAACGATTTGGAGTTGTTTGTCAAAACATGGCTTTAAACGCTGTGGGGTTAAGTTTTCAAATAATGCTGGATTATCTCTCCTCATTCCATAATACTGTCGAAGCTGAAAATTCATGTCATTGGTTTTAAAATAACGAACGCAAAATTCAGTTCACGATTAATTACCAATTTCAATGCCTGTTCCAAGTGAAATTTTCTACCCCGGAGGAAGCGTATTAAAAATTCGTCATCCAAAGGGCAATTTAGGTCATCCAATTCTATTTTATTTGTATGCAAAGTAAAATATTGTATTGTTTTAATCATTGCTAATTTACTAATGTAATGTAATACCCTCTTCGATTAACCTGCGGAATTTGCATAAATCCTTTGAGCTGTCTCCATTTTCATGAAGTTCGTCCCGTGCTTTCTTCCACAAAGAGGACGGTAAACTTCTATCTACCATTGCAGATTCGTGGTTAATAATTTTACATAATTTCCGCTAATTTAAACTTTTGAGTGCACAAAAATTAGTCAATGAGAAACAATGTAACTTGGATAAAGATAGGAAGTGGATTGATGAATTGAACTGAATGATAAATGATACACATATGAATACGAAATTCAAGTCACGCTCGTACTCACGTTAAACAGTAACTGACAGTTTGGCTTATCAACAACACGACACATATTTATCCAAGTCCAGCATTGAATGAAATTGTTGTTTATGATTTATTTAAAACACTTGAGATTTATGCTGCAACGGACTATAATACGTATTAATGGAAGGAAGAACCATCGTATTAAATGCACAATCATATGCAGTGGGTCATAAAAAAAGCATAAATTGTAAAATTTAGTGATGCATACAAATGTAAATTGTTATGATGGCGATTATTCTGCATAGTTTTTACAGCAGATCCTTGAGAATCATTTATCTTATATTAACGTAATTGATGCGTATATGAATAAACTATGAGTCTAATGCTTAACTGTTTTAATAACAGTGAAATAAAGTCAAGTAATTCCCAAGATGATCAGTATCACATACATTCAGCAAGTATGGATATATTTCCACATAACTGTCCGATACAATAAAATCCATAATTATTTTTAAATACTGGTAAATTCAGAAGAGAACAGTTCTCCAAGATGGATAAAAAGGATGAGGTGACTTTAATTTTTTTCATGATTCATAGGTTTGTTTTGAATCTACTATTTTTTCGAAAATAATTATAGAATTCCTTTGATGAAAATCAATACAGCCTAGAAAACATCGACCATTACGAAACAATTTTTGGAAAACAATATGTTTCAACCGGAGGTGCCCAAACGATAGGTGGATTTGCGGAATTACTCCAACTGAAGGAGGGTGAACATGTTTTAGATTTTGGTTCTGGATTGGGAGGATCTGCATTCTATTTAGCGTCCAATTTCAAAGTAACTGTTTTGGGAGTTGATGTATCTAAAAATATGATTGATAAGGCCAACAGCTATCTCAATTCTGCAGAAGATCAAATACGCCAGAATGTAAGAGAACTAGAGAAATATGTCGGAGTTATTAAATGCTGATGCTAAATTTGTAATGAACTCAGGTCAAGTTTGAATTGCGGGGTGTGACAGAAAAGGGATTCCCTGAACAATATTTTGACTGCATTTTCACTCGTGAGACAATTGTTCACATTCAGGATAAGTTAGGATTGTTTCAGAGTTTTCAGGTAGAGTAAAACAATTTTACAATACTATCGGAATTTTCTTGGCAATAGAGTAACCAGTTAGTGACGTTGTGTCTGTTTTAGAAATGTCTGAAAAACGGAGGACGGTTACTTATCAGCGATTACTGTCTTGGACCAGACCCTTCTAGTGAAGAGTTTCAGGATTATATTAAAAGCCGAAATTACAAAATGATTCCGCTTTCCGAGTATCAAGATCTCCTTCAAAATGTATGAAATGTGCATGAATTAAAAATAGTGGATCGTTTGTTAAATACATTCTGACAAAATTTTGTGTACATAGGCCGGATTTTCTCATGTACAACTCACGGATTTGACGCCAACCTGCATAAATATATTGGAAAATGATGTGAAAAGGCTGGAGTTTATGAGACAAGAATTACTTTTAAAAATGAGCCTTGAACAATTTGAAGGCATGATAAACGGCTGGAAAAGGAAACTCCAGCGATGTCAAAACGGAAACCAAGGATGGGGATTGATTCTTGCCAGAAAGTAATAAAACGACTCTTAAATACATTCAGTGAAGGAAAGTTTTCAATAAATTAAGTATATTGCGTCCTAAAATTCTCTGCACGGTTTTAATATTATGAACACAAAATATATAAAAGTTGATTATTGAGGCAGTAAAGTAAAACGTCGTCTGTAGAACTCCACAAAAAAAACCAACTCTAGACGAAAATTTTTGAATTATACGACACAAGAAAATTACAGCTGTAAATAAATCTATTGTGCCGCATTCTTCACGACATGCAGCATATAATATTTAAAAACATTGAATAGTTTCGAGGACCTGACTTGTCTTCAAATTAGTAAAGGGAGACATAGTTGCATGTAGAATATCACAATCACTGCATATTGAATTCCGTTATAAAATTAGATTGTTCCCGGTGAGGATGATTTGATAAACGCTACTACGGAGTGACGCTAACAACTTTTTTAAGAGGACCATCCAGATAATCAACCAGCGCTTTTGTCTTTGCTTGTAAAAGTCCAAATCCAGTCTCTTCCTTGGCGTAGAGGCAAAGTAATAGATTTGCAACTTGTGTAATTGCCACCTTTCCCTCCTGTGCATAATAATAAGCACAGGTTTAAAACATCTAAAAATATTTCAATAAATAATTAAAAAGCCCCAACACCATACCATACAGTCGAGCAGAACCAAATCCAATTTGTCATCATTCAACGCGTTCCTCCCACTTTTCTCGTAGACCGTCCAAATGTTGGATGCAATTGCCGCAGTCACACGCGCATCTTCGTCCCCATACCCGCTATATGCTAGCAAGGCTCCTTCACGGTTTAGTAATCTGATAATCGATCAAAAATAATATAAAATAATCTTTCCGACGACAACTTTGTAGCTTAATTAGTTTGAATATATCTGCTTACAATGTATTTTTAACCCCTCCCGTATTCGCCTCACTTAGAACTTTTGTGAGTGCTTTCGGTTTGAGCATCATTTAAAAATCTGGATTTATTTAGCTGTCAAAACTAAAAATTCGTAAAATATAATGCACTTTTTTCCAAAGTTTGTAGTTCAGAGAAATTCTCTTACTATTGCAAAGAACTTTTGTTTACTCATGTGACTCTTTTACTCGTTTTCCGACAAAACATTTCTATGAACCGCGATGCGTTGGAATGGAATTTACACAAATGGCAATCTAATTATTATTGTCACTTTAAAAAACGTTGAACTTCGTAATTTTAACAAATTCCAACTTAGAAATGGAAACAAGACATCAAAACCCTGTAACAATAGTTAGGAATATTGATTTGTGGAAATTTTGGAAATGGAAACGTATCTTGAGCCCATTTATCTTTCACTCCAAGTCTAGTCACACCCACCACCTACTCCTGTTATTTTGGTGTCTGGTCCTCCTCACTCCACCAGAATTGGCAAGTGCTGCCAAACCCAGTAATGGGAGTCAGGGTCAGAGTTCACCTCAAATGAGCTCTTCCTCCACGTTTGGAGCTGAGGTTCAAGAAATGCCCGAAAAATTTGATCCCCAAGGCCCCAAAGTTCGGTGTGACTTTCTCCCCATTGACTTTTTAAAATGTGACCCTTTGGTGGATCTTAGTGGGAATAAAACGGAAAAGGAAGATAACAATGGATATGGCTGCACACGGGTGAGAAGATTTTTGCAAAATTGCACAGTAAAACAATAAAATTTGATGGTTTTTTATTATTGATTTAGTGGGGTGGGGACTGGTATGAAGAGGTAGAACATACGTCTCGATTATGTGAACCTCTTCCTGGTGAGATAAATAATTTAGTTCATTTACAATTTGTATAGCGATGGAAGTGCTAATGATGCGCGTTGAATGTTTTTCAGGTATAACGTGCTTTGGAGGAAACAAAAAGTTTTTAAAACCTGGATTTCCTTGTGTTAGATATAATGGGCACTACTTCCTCTCGACGCTTCTTTTTAGTATTTTTTTAGGGTTTCTTGGAATCGATAGATTTTGTTTAGGGCATACGGGAACTGGTAAGGTTTTAAGAGCAAAGATTACGTGAAGTGATTCAAATTTGGTAATGATTATTGATAATGTCTTTTTATAGGGGTTGGTAAACTGTTAACTTTGGGTGGGGCAGGGATCTGGTGGATCGTCGACATTATTTTACTAATCATTGGCCATTTACGCCCTGCCGACGGGTCGAATTGGATGCCTTATGTTTAGGGAGGTTGCTTATATTGTTACATCTTTTGCCAAACGCTCATAGGCATGAATACTGAATTTTTTATAATGTGGACAGTTTGTATTCCGTGTTCATATATGCTGTAACTTGAGATTTACGTACAAGAATAAAGTTCCGAGTGTTTATTTTGCTTTTGCAAATTTTTGACAATGTCGACAATTGTTGGAAGTAGTACAAAACTCTACATTATTACAGAAAATTAGTTGGGTTTTGTTCCCTTATGTCCCATAAAAAGACCCCACGCTTGATCCCCAGTTCCACAACGAACTAATTTTGACTTCCAGCCATCTTCGATGTACTTGAAATCAGCTTCAGAAAAAAGTTCAACAAAGTCACTTTTCTCTTTCGTGAACTTGTTCAATTCAAGATTCAAAATGTCCATAAAGTCCTTTGTTTTATCCTCTGCCACAACAGACTCAAATCCAACCTACAATTTTAAAATAAAACATTTGGTTGTAGATACACCGGTCAACGAGATTAATGTAATGCAACAAGAAATATATTTGGCACCTTTTCCAGAAGTTGCCCATAGGCCGGGACGGATAAGAGCTAAACAACATATTCATAAAACATGTAGCGAACGATTTGATAGTTAAATAAGGCCCTGAACTTAAAGTTACACTTACTTGATATCCTCTCGACATGACGTACTTCATAAATTCTTCAGAATGTTGCTCTTTGTCCCCGTGACAGTAATCGGTGATCAAAAGTTTACCTGTTGATTGTGTCAGATAAGTGTTGGTCCATTAGATACGATAATTATGCGTATATTATTTAAAGCATACCACCGGGCTTTAGCCATTTGAAGAATTTCGAAAACAGTGCATCTTTATCCACAATATGCAGAATTGTATCTCTGCTGTAGATCACGTCGAAACTGTTCTCTTCAAAATCATGCTTGGTCACATCAGCCATTTCAAAGCTCACCTAAAAATAATACAATGAAGAAAACATTGGGCTAATCACAGAAAATGGCCAATTTCCAACTAAACTTACAGCTTTTCGAACGCTGTCCTCCATCTCCGACTGATATTTCACAGCCATCGAGATCATATTTGAGGAAAGGTCAATTCCATGTACTCGGGAGCCATAAGTTCTAGCAATCAAGAAAGCAGAACCACCAATGCCACACCCAACGTCTAAGACACGAGTGGAGTTGTTCAGTTTCAATTGTTTTACAAACTTCTCAGTGGTCAGAGCCCCACCCGTGGACACCTAACATCGAGCAATTAAGGTTATCTTAGTTTACAAACACCTTGCATCATAGGCCAGTACAACTTACGTAAGTTTTCCCAAAAATGAATTCATATCGTTTGATGCCTTCTTCGGTGTACTGGTTACCGTCCAAGAAGGCCTTGATTTACACGGTAGTATATATTTAAAAAATATTTTATTGTCACAATTCGTTTAAAGTTTTATTAGTTTTAACTTTTCAAAATAGTTTTACCTGAAAAGAGTCGTAGGAATCAGCGTTATGTGGCATTTTTCTGAGGACGAATCCTAATTGAAATGGGTTCCCGTAATGCTGTTGGACAAATTAAAAGTAAATGAATCAAGATCTTTATGACAGAAGCTTATGTGTGACTTGATAATAATGTTAGTCACGCCACAATGTGCAAGTCTGGTTATAAACTTTTTAGAGCCATCAACCAACAGCGTGGACCGGTTCATCAATTATGCAAGAATTAAATGCTATGCAAATTAGCTGGAAGGAAACATATTCATTCAGAGATCGGCAAAGGCAATGGAGGCAGGAGGCATGGAGGCGGAGGCAAGGTATTTCAGATGGAGGCGGGAGGCATGGAGGCGGAGGCAAGGTATTTCAGATGGAGGCAGGAGGCATGGAGGCGGAGGCAATGTATTTCAGATGGAGGCGGAGGCAAGGTATTTCAGATGGAGGCAGGAGGCATGGAGGCGGAGGCAAGGTATTT
>JAAXNX010000073.1:0-52802 GCA_036491905.1 Folsomia manolachei | reverse complement strand
CGAGACTTTTCTTCAAAAAAATATTTTTTTGAAAATTTTGACCAGACCTAAAAATACACTGGCTCGGGCTATATGAAGGCTGCACTGGAGGTTTTTAGTTCTTTAACTTCTCTCCTCGTACTTTCTCCATGACAGAGAAATTCTGGCTTCTTCTGTCTGGCCAACCAACTAAAGCTTTATCACAGCAATCTTCCCAATTTTACTTAAGGAAAAACATTTACCCGCTGCGTGAATTGATATAGCACACATTTGTAATATAGCACACAATATCCAATAAATACCTGCCTTAATGTAAATACATCAATTTAAATTAATTTATAAAACATTTACAAAAAGTGCATACAGCATAGATTACAAGGTGGATGGACATGGCGTAACACAAGCTTCACTTTGACTATACATGGAATGAATAAAGCCAGCGTGTATATAAAAATGTAATAATAACATAATATTATTAATTTTATCATAAGTTCACAACACGAACGAACAACGGAGGACATTGTGTAATTAGCGGTGACAAAAGGACCCGTGGAAATTTCCAACTTCAAATTCAGCTTCACGAAAATAATTTCTTTTTACTTCTAGAAATGAGAAATAAAATTTGGTATTAAAAACATAAAAAAGTAATCAAATCTGATGGCTGCAAAAAGCAAAACCATCTGAAAATATTAGCAAAAAATTAATATTCACAAATTGAAGCTCATAAAAAGTATTAATCGAAAGAATGAATCGAAAAATATTAATATAAACCCAACTTAAAACCGTTCACGTGAATACAAGCCCCATAAGATTATGTCAAATAAATATACTACTTTAGACAAGCCACACAAAACCTTATACTTAATTATATAAAACTCTAGGATAACTTTATGTAATTCCATGTACATTTTTGATAGTGCTACACGCTCTCCTGAAAATGGTATCCATCAGTAATTATGAATACTCAGATTCATTGGGAAATTAGCACCAAATCAGAAATCGAGGTAGGTTAGTTAGTGGTCACGGCAAGTCGTACTCACATAAACACAGTCACGCCATGGTGAAAGTAAATATAAGTAACTACATAATAATACTACTTATCCGCTCTTAATTAGAATATTCTATCACTCAATTCAATCTAAATTTAGTTAACGTTAAAATGTAACTCACAAAACCGGGATAGATTCATAAGGTCATCGGAGAAAATAGCAAAATTCTCAAACAAATCAACTCTCAATTTTATCACGCTCAATCCAACCCATGCCAATTACAAATTGATAAATGCTGATAAACAATTCACTACATCTGAATTCCAAGAAAATTTGCTTTCTCAAAGTCCTCCCAGTTCATTGGATCGAAGTTGTAGTCAAAATATGATTCCATTGTCATGTACACATGGGGAAGAACCCCTTGCAGAGTATGACCAGCATCCGGATAGATCTAGCAAATAAAGGGAGACAAATACTTAATAATGCATTTTAAAGGGGCATAATTGTCATTGTAAAAGTTACCTGTTCTGCAAACGCAGTTCCTTCTTTTTGCATTGCGGCAGTAAGATGTAGAGTATGTTCCAGAAAAACTTGCTGGTCTGCCGTTCCATGGATGATTAACAGACGTTTGTCTTGGAGTTCCTTCACATATCTTGTCAAGTCCGCATTTTCGTAGCCACGATAGTTATCATTAAAGGTATTGATGCCCATGAATCTTTCTGTGAATGCAGAATCTGTGCGGAATACAAGTCGAAATAAATAAACAAGCAATTCAATACCGGAAATTGTTTATCCAACTAATGCTTTGGGTAACTCTATAGACTTTCTCTGGCAGACATCAATGCGTAGCAAACTTATTTCCTTTAGTCTGTTGAAAAACTGTGGTTTTCGTTAGAAAGAGAAAATCCTGCTTCATTGAAAAGGGACAAAGAGAAAATTGTGTGGGAATTCCATTCAATTTAACCATACAACTTTTGCAATTAATTAATTCTTCTCGCACCGTACAGTGAGCACCCGAACAAAGTTGTGTAACAAAACAACTACAGGAATTAATGGAGGTGAATGAAAAAAGTTTTTGTACCAAGTTGAACGGTTTAGAAAGGAGCTAAAATTTGGTAAAAAGGATTGAATCTTGTGGTTAGGAAATGATGAAAAGGTTTTTGCTGAATGAAATTTATGGCTAAGATCGGTGGGGAATGGTAATTAGTATTTCTGTTTTGGGGCAAGGTATTCATTCAGTAATACAAGAAAATTAACTTGCCATGCAATTGCAATTTTGTGTGTGGAGAAACCGCTATCCCACATCTAAATAGTCGTTTGTCCTTATCTTCTTCGTCTAGGGCAAGAATCCCAATAGTCAGATAACCTCCATAGCCCCAACCTAAAAGTTTATGTGTTATGAATGTCACACAAGATTGAGACTCTTCAAGAAATTTGAGTATAAGCTCTACGTACCCCAGGCTGCCATATTGTCCTTGTCGATAAACGGAAGCCTTTTCACCAGGTCTCTAAAATAAATCATTTCCATTACATGTCTTTTCCATAAAGTTTAATCCAAGCAGAAACCTACTTGATCACGTCAATTTGATCCGTGATGTCTAAGGAACCTGAGAACAGATTCACAATAATTTAAAGTATGTTTTTTAATATTAAGCAAATTTGTATGGAATCAGACTCACCCAGCTTTTTATAAATTGCATGACGGACGCTTTCTCCTTGAAATCCCGTACCCCGTCCATCCACTTCAACGACTATAAAATTCTTCTGTGACACGAGAAAGGCATTCCAAGAAAAGCTCCACTTTTCAGAAACAAGTTGACTCCCTGGTATTCCATTTCTGTGATTGAGAGACGTAAATAAGCAAATTGTTGAAAATTCCATTAAAAGAATAATTTTAAACTGAAATTTTCTCAAAATTAAGTAGTTTTCAACGTGTATTAGTAATAAGCAAGTTATGAATTTGCATATTCGTAAGCTTGAATTAAAAAAAAACTAAACTAGACACAAAATTGGCAAACATCAAAATATTTCAGACGACTAAAAGAGAGAAAGCTCTAAACTTACACATGAAGTAGAAGTGGGAATTTGAACTCTTCTTCTTCTCTCAAGCCCTGTGGAAAAATAAATCATTTCCATTCCATGTAGTCTCATACTTTAGATTACTAAACTTACTGGAGGAAAGGAACTTACCGGAGGAAGATAAAGTTTGACAGGAGCACGATAGCCATCGCTAACTTCTACAAAAAAAGTTCTTATAACTGGTAGCCCGAGGTCAGCAACTTCTTGCTTTAAAGCGGTATTGTTGTCAAGAACAAACAATAGACGACCCAAAGGGGCACTATGTAAAGTCACAGTCGGAACACCCGGTCCGAGACACTCTCTTATAAAATACTTATTATCCGAACTAAATGTCACTTTGTTGTACAAACAAGCTGAAAGTCTTAATAACATTTTCTTTGTGATGATCGTTTTGGACGATGCATTTGGGGAAGTATTTACGGTGACGTTAATGACAACGGGCATTGTCTGCATTGGACCGTCTTCAACCGATGGTGGTTTCCGACCACTGCTACGATTCTCTTGAGATTCTTGAAATCCATTTGACACCACTAACTCAAGTAACTCATCTCGCAGGAATTGTGGGCCGGTTTGATACTTTTTCACCGGTTTGATATGAGTAGAATTAGAAACACAGCTCAGACACCGAGGAGCCACAATCACTGTGGAATTTGAGGATTTCTCTAACGCCCGATATAAGTGTCTCTGTCCCGGACTCCCTTGTGGAGCTGCTATAAAGTATCTGAAAATATTTAAAACATTCGTTTGTTATCAAGATTAATGAATTGGGATAACATTGCAAGAGCACAATTAATGCTTCGGTTTACTGTGCCTGACAAAAATTGGATTTGCGATTTTTGGCAACTTTCATATTTTTTTTCAGTGAATAGTTTTTATGTTGTGAAAACTAGTCGCCATTGCTGGATATTTGTGGACTGTTTTTGGAGACAGGTATAGGAATGGGGTAGAGATATCTAGATGCAGTGATGTTACTTTCACTTACATATACTGATTGGCTTGGTCCCAAGCAACTATTTCTGTTACTTCAAATTGTCCTCGAGTGATTGGGATTTCTTTACGATTCATAATGTCCAACCACACGACATGACGAAAATATCCTGCTTCTCCATCTCTCCACGGAATACGTAAAAGGCAGCTAGACCCATCATGAGAAAATAATGGTGGGTCGATAAAGTCCAACCACCCACTCCCAGAGTTTTTAACAGTGTAAACCTGAAAAAATAAGTATTTTATGTGAATAGAATGAGGATTGGAAAACCTTGTTTTTATCCAACCATTGGACCATGAAGATATAACTCTCACCTCTTTACATTGGAATCTTGGACTACTACATTCTGATATAATGGACGCATTTTGCTGCCTATTCATCCAAACTATGATTATTTTTTCATTGGTTATCCACTTAACCCCCGTTAAATAGTGATCCCTGCAACATAAGTGACATGGAGCATTATAAGCACCATTGTTAATTGAGTATGGTAAATACCAAGGAAGTTGATTATTCTATTCTAACGTAAATACTAATCAACCAAATATGAACCTACCTGATATCAACTCCATCGGGCGGTTTAAATGGAATGGAATTTAGTATGTTGGACCTTAAATTTACTGCAGATAAAGTTACCGTTGGATTGGTAGTACCAGATTTGGGATATCGAAGTTTACGTAGGCTGAAAATTAATTAATTGATATTCTTGACAATGAACGATTTTGGAAATTTTGAAACATATGAATGCATTCATAAAATTTAGTTGCCACTTGCCTTGGGTAAGGTTGATCATCGCCATACCAGGAATACGAAATCTCGCCAACTTTCGAGTCATTGAATGTGGCATAAACTAAATATTGGCCGTCTGAAACGGGATAAGTACAAAAGTTGTTTATAACCTATTTCTAAACCCAGCACATTTATATAAACTTGAAGTTTGCGTACCAGAAGACATCCATATTGCAGAGTTGGATTTGAGGATCTCGGCTGTGACAGAAACAAAAAAAACAATGACATCACACAACATTATTTCGCCTCTTCCAAGTGCTTTCATCCTTTCATTGAGTTCAGTCAGACTCAGAGTCTCAGCTTATTGCTCTTTGTGAGGACTTTCTTTTTTGTTTGAGTCTGTTCAAGCTTATTGACAACAAGACTGACTGAATAGATACTTTTTTGGGTTGAAAAATTAATACAACGGCCAAAGGACTGTGAGGATACAACGCATGATTGAGTAAAGTTGGTCTCCTTATCAAACACTGACAAAACTCAATAACGATCGGTAGTCTGTCACTTTTACTAAAGAGAGAAAAATAACAAACGGGGATTTCGTGGAGAAAGGAAGCGACAGAGAGAAATCATTACTGCCACTTTTGATCTGATATTATTAGTTCTTTTCACTTTGGGATCTTGATATATCCCTCTATTGTTGGACTAGGAGAAAACTAAAAAAAATGATGGATTGGCACACAATACTACTAACCTTCATAGAGGAAATCTGGGATCCCGTTATAAATATCTTGCCGTCCAGTGGTCGTGATACGGGTGGTGCGTGGCTCGCGGGGGTTGGGTTTGTAATAAATGTCATTGTCGTAGACAAAGACAAGCGAGCTTGTCCCAGGGAGCCACGCTGCATGTTGGATAATTGGCTGCTCTTGGTCACGACTCGTTTCCGCAAATGGTGTCACAGCGATTGGAAATTCATTTTCAATATCGTAAACGGTATATTTAGCGTAGTAGGAATTTTGCCAAACTTTCTGTTCTTCATGAGCGAAAAGAACAAGTTTCCTATCTGGAGAGACAAAAAATTTGTGGGCATCTAGTTGTCGCTGTAAAAATAAAAACATTCACAATTTTCACTGAGTTCATATTTTAGTTGAGAGTAAAGTGAATGTTGAATTTGAAAAAAAATGGGAGTGGGATACATATTGAAAGAGAAAGTTGACCACTGGCAAAACTTTAATCTTATAATCCATTTATTTCTATTAAACTTTTAAAAATCTTGGTAGGAAAAGTTACAAAACAATCTGGACAGAAAGCTGCCAAAGTACTGAGTTGCGTAATTGAAAGAACTGTTGTGAAGTAGAGCGTGAAGTGTTTTTCTATAACCATTGGGAATCCATTTTGAGAAAGTGGACCACACATTTCTTCGCTGTATAGGTTTTAAGTGGAAAGCGGACTTTCTCCGTATTTGCGCTAGTAACTGGAATCATATTACTAAGAACATATTATATCATTTCCCCCAGTGCAACACCTGCTCACCTAAAATGAGCTTTTATGACCTGGAGGAAAACGGTGGAGGAGAGCTATAAAATCACAATTCTAATTCCTTCTCCCAATTTCTGGCTTGCAATCACCTGAATACAAAACAATTATCTATGCTTAGCCTCAGTTTCCTTAACTTGAACAGCATTCCTCTCACCCGTATTTCCATAGAGTGCTCTCAAAGTAACGAGAAAGCGAGGAAAATTTGGTCATTTGTTCTTCCGAACCTTTTAAGGTTAACTACATGAAATGTCTCGCCAATGTCTCTCCCAGGATCACTAACGATTCTGGCCATGTTTTACTCACAAACACTGTCATTTGCAGGAGCATGTTGTTTTTCCTTCTAAAGATGTACGTTACTTAATGGTTCTGTGCGTAGTATAAACTACCAAACTCTGGTCGTAGGTGCTTAATATGCAGTAAATATTTCTCTGGATTCTTACATGTCAGAAGAAGGTTATGCAACTTAGAAAGTTTCTCTATTTCTATGTACTCCGCAGCTAACTTAAAAAAAGCTAGAAGCAAAACACTACTAAAACTAAACCTGTAATGGACAAGTGCAAAGTTGTTCTTCGATCAAAACCTCTTGAGACAGTTTGGGATGGACAAAGTATGTCGCTTTTTATGATGGAATGTAGTTTCCGAGAAGGGATAATGGAAGGAGAAGTAGAAATAGGAACTGATGACAAAAAAATAACCGATCACTTACAAAGGTAGTATTAGCAGTGAAAGGTCGTGAACTTAAAGTTTCCACATTGAGCATGGAGAGTCCACCAAGATAATCTCGGTATAATATTTCCGTATCTAGACAAAGGAAAAAGTATTCGTTTAGTTATTTGAGGTATTAAATACCTGGTATTTAATTATTTCTGTTGTATTGGGGTGAAAAATACCTGAAATCCATGAACCATTCCAGGGCAAGTCAACGAGAAAATGTCCTGAAATGACATCATCCACCGTAACTTTCCTCCCACGAACTCTTGGTCCTTCATCAGGTGGGAGGAGGAGATAAATAGCAAAAATGATGAGTCCAAGCACAGCACAGATAACCAACAAGGCAATTAGGATTCCTTTCCAATTTCGTTGCGAGGGTGTAGCAGCTACCAATTCCTGAGAATTAGAATAAAAATAAAGAATAGTTATAAAGTTATAAAGATTAGTAAGTGGAGGATCTTTTTTTGGCTGTCAGGCATAGATTACCAGTTTATGATTGTACAACCAAAAATTCATCAACCGTTTGTAATCCCTTACTTTCTCAGTATGCTTATGGATTATAACATGACATGTGAGGTGAATAGCTTATGAAAGACGAGAGAAAATTGTGATTGATCTTGTTCCACTTCCTTTAATTACTAAGCTTACGTACTAAAAGGGAGTGCTGTTGGAGACATTTTTAATTAAATATTTATTGTAACAAACACAAGTAAAGGATCTGTAGGACAAGTAAAGAGTAATCCATCCCTGCTCCTATTTACTAAGTAATAAACTTTGTAGGTCCAAACCACGTCAAAGGTATTCTCTCTTCTCATAAGTATCAAACAAACCACATTGTCAAAACTGAGCTGAGGTAAGCTGCGTTAAATTAAATAACTAATTTGAGACAAAAATTCTAAATGAAGTCCGGTAGGTGTAAAAGATATAACATAGTCAAACATGGGTGTTGGCATAAATTCAACACGGCAAGGAAACTTAATTAAATGCTGCTAGCTTTGCGACAAAATATTAACAGATTGTCTTGATGTTCAAATTAGAAATGGTTAGAAAAAAGAAATTCTACAAATAAGTTAGACTTGTTACAAAAGATATCCTCAGCTGAAAACGCGGTCGTGCAGGCATTACAAAGTAATTGGATGGACGTGTGACTCAATGGATATCAAACAAAGGTATCAAAGTAAAAAGGACCTATTACATTTCCCGTTTATTGCATTCCTGGGATTCCTAGCTTGTAATTTTAGAGACAAAGTTTCTAACTTGAGACATAAGAAGGCGAGCTTTCTCCGAAACACTCGTCATTTTGGTTGATTAAACTTTGTCTTAGAACTATTTACCCATCAATTCAATGTGGCTGAGCAATATTTAATGGATTCTTTGTGATTTGTTTAGTGATACATATATATCAAAAATCTACTGCTCCATTTATCTTCATCTTTATAAAATTTATATTTATATTTGGTTTGAGTATCATATCTCCTTGATAAAAATCTAGTGAGCTTCGAGGTTGAGTAATCCGATTTGAACTCAATCTAAACTCTAAAATCTTAAAGCTTAGAAAGAATTGTTGTAAAGGAAAGAAAAGTCAAGTCGTGAAAAAGTGTCCTGGCTGATAGGGAACGTTCCGCTCTACCAAGCACTGACTACTGACGGATTTACAGAATAGATGGAAAATGAGATTTACTATATTTGGAGGAGGAGAAAGAAATCCTCACCACACGAACCAAACTAAACTAAGCCAACCCGAGGACATGCATGGGTGGATCTTGTTCTACTTTGGAAGCAGTGATTTGGTTGAATCTTTAATATTCCTGGACTGAAATAACTAGATAAGTCAAAGTAAGTAACTTGTTTCATCCATAGTCTGTCGCCACCCTTATCCACCTTTCATTATTCGATTAGTTTGCCCGTCCTTCCTCATCACTTTAACTTTCAATCTTCCCCAAGCGTCGTTACGTGCGTATGCAAATCTAAATTAAGTCAGCTAGCTCAACTCCTATCCTTCCCAATGCTTCCACTAACTAAGTAATGACTAACTTTGTTATATTTCCAAACAGTAGTAAAGTTCTTGTCTTGAAAATTGAAGAAAAATAATGATGATGAAGAAGATGATGAAGAAGATCCAATTCAAGTAATTGCTGGTGAAAGCCCGGAAGATGTCACGCAACTTTCTCCACTGTCGTCCTACTTTCTTTATTTTTTTGTGTTTCGAAGATATTTTAATACATTCTGTAGCGTGTCTTTGAAAATAAGGAGTGAGCAACTGATTATTTGACATAAGATAGGGTGTACTTGTACTAGTTCAACTTGGAATTTAAATATTGAGTCGTAATTGACGATGTAAGGGGAAAATATTTCTACCATATTTTTGACGTTTACCTTTGTTAGTTGGGACACTGGTTTCCACGAATTGTTTTCAAAGTGAAAAGGTAAAGATAGAGAGGACATAAGTTTCAGTCCTTTGAAAATTTATTACATTTTCCACCCGATGATTCTTGACTCGCCAGTTTTTTAAAGTGGCTTTATTACAAGTAACCTATTTAATTTATATATCTAGTCTATTTATTACCAATTTAGAAACATTCAACCGACAAACCAGACTTCCATGTTACAAGTTTGGCTGAAAATTTAATTTTCATTCTTCACAAATCAGCCACCTGTTTTGCATACCGAAAATGGATGACAAGAAAATGGCACAAATTAAATTCGTCGTTCAACACGTTTCCGAAAGCAAAGCGAGCGGAGTTCGCATCACTGTAGTGCATTTTTTAAATTTTCCTATCCAAAATTTAATTTCCAACTCTTCAATCGTAGGAGCAGGAATAGAAGAAAGTTTTCCAGAGGATCTCTCACCACTCTGCAGAATGTGAAAGGAGCTCAATTTATCCAACACATTCTAAAAAGCTTTGGTTGTATGTTTGTCTTGGAAGGAAAGACAAATAAACAAGCTCTCTCTTTCCTTTTGAATGCTTGCTATGCATACAAATACAAAACAGTTCTTGGAAAATTCATTTCGGTGAAGCATCCTTTACCAGTCAAGTGTGTATCCTACACGACTCGACAAGATTTGTATCCAAAATGGAGTCGTAAAAGAAATACCGAAATATAAATCCCCATATGTTTCCACCCGGTCGTGACGGCCTATTTAGTAAGTAACAGCTGGAATTTCCGGAATTCGACCAAATGAATATGTACATAACACTTGAATGCAGAAGTGAAAATTTTCAAATAGTTTCAATTTCACGGGTGTTAGAAATGATTAGTATTAAGCCAGCAGACTGTATCAGAATCAATGCAAATACGCCAACAAGAATTGAAACCAGGAAAAAATGTCGGCACATGCTGAAAAATCATACCTTTGTGAAATCCTTTGCATTGGCAATTGAGTAAGCCTTTCCACTCAGCCTCCCTTTGCTTTCTCTACCCCCGCTCATACTGCTTTATGAATATAGTAGAGATCTAAATGGGCATGTGTCAGGTGGCTTGGTCCCATTCTCTTTTCAAGGGTTGCACACGTGAAACCAATGCGAAGTGTTGATGACTGGTCGAGCAGTTTGTAACAAAATATGGAAGAAAGCGCTGGAATTTAATGATTTCCTTCGTATTGGTCCGAATTTGTTTGTTCTACGAAATTGTCCTTGGTTCTATTCGAGCATAAATCAGTTTCCGCAGCTTGGACTAGCCAGTCAAATGAATTTAGGTTGCCTCAATACGCAGGAATTTCCATCCACTCATCAAAGAGCAGGAGCCACACCAGATCAAATTACTGTCGGTCACTCTACAATCATCTGAGCGAGTAGCAATCAAATCGTAACTTGTTTGATTGGATTACATGTTCCCCTCCAACTTTCACTTTGTCCAATCCACTCCACTCATGCAATCTCAAAATCGAACCAATAAATTCACACCAAACTAACCCAAACTATTCGAAAACTTTTGCAGTTTATCACATGTACTTGGTCACGTCGTGGAGGAGTGGGAGGTGTAGTGTGGTACTTGTAAATTAAATTATATCCGAGTATCTAGGTCTTCCTGAATCAGTGCAAGAGTCACCAAGTATTTGGCAAACTCGGCTGGAACACGAGGTTCCATTATCTACCGTAAGGGATTCAGAGTTGTGTTATGTCGTAGCAAAACTTTTCAATTTATTGGTGACCCAACATGGGACTGAAGGGTATGTAATTGATTTTAATGGGAGTAAGATCTATCATGCACCCGATTACAAAACATATTTCTCTCCACCAAGTGAAAGTCAAGAGATGTTGGATCACACTAAACTATTAGCCACAGCACAACCAAAATTGGGAGTAGCACTGGATTAATTTATACGAGTGGAGTAAAAGTACCAACTCAGCAGCCCTTAGCCAGATATTTATGACTTTGATGAGACTCCAGGTTAGGCAGAGTTGAGAGAGGTAGTGTTCTGTGCTATATGTGCCTCGTGGGTGTAATGTAAGTGAGTGGTGAGGATTCCTTACTGGTTGGTGGCCAAGAGAGAAAGCGAATTGAAGGCAAGTGAGTGAGTGGCCGTGATACTACTCCTCCTGATGGCAGTCTGAGCCAAATGGGAACTGGGATCTGTGAATTCTCAACGCGTGCAAATATTACGAAGGAAGTAAGCAGCAGCAGTCAGGCAGGGGGCAAATCATTCCCTCTGTTTTGTTCTTTCACCTTAGCAAACTTTCCCAGGGAAGGAGTTGAGATTTCTGCCGCTATGAAACTTTGTGAAAACCCCTCGCATCATTTTCATCCAGGTCCACAGATAAATGGATGGATGGATGGACAGAGCTAAACTTCAGCTACTGGGCCATCAACCAGCCAACCATTTTCTTCAGATAGACATGAATATTGGATGGACTCGACAGGCACCCATGAGATTAGAATGAAAAAAAAGATTATAAAGGGCAAGGTGGCGGATAATATGTGATATTTTTATCATACTGTCTTTTAGTGGGGTAAGTAATGTGTTTGTGGTGGTGGCAAGAATCTTGCCTGGATCATCATAAAATGTTCTTTTCTTTTTAAGGACTTTATTCTCGTAATCACTTCACTTTTTTCCTTTATGCTAAAAACGCTTTTTTCGTTTCCGCTCCAACTCTTTCTTTTTTCATGATCAGAGGCTTTAGAAATATTATTGTGAAAGTTTTAATTATGCCTTTTCTGAGAAAAAGTGGGATGGAGATAGAATACATAAATTAAAGTAACAAATTATTCAGGATAATTCTCAGATATAAATGTCACTGCTTTTTTCTGTGGAAAGGTTTCCAATAAGTTACATTATTTGAAATTGGCAAAAAAATTAAGGGCATTTTGCTGTTTTTGCTTGAGTAATTAATTGGTGAACCATGAATGTTTTTATGCCAATTACTTTAGCATCGTGTTAATGACAGAAGTAACACTAGTGTAAAACTCTTTTAGTTCTACAACAATCTGTTAGAGTGCCTTTGGCTGTTGGGTGGCTAAATTTTTATTTTTGTTCCTAACTTTCACCCCAAATAAAAAGTAAGAATGCTGTGGTTGAATGCAATAAAATACATCTTATGCAAATAAAAAGTACATTAAGCTCACCCATCCATCTTAACTTGTTCGCGATACCCGGAATTTACCGACATTATTCACAGTTTCCCTTAAATTACAACAAAAGGAATAAATAGAACCCTTTTCCGTGCTTTACGATTTACTACTTAAGCCGCCTTCTTGTACGGGTATCAGGTGGGTCTTTGTTCCGCGTACGTTCTGATTAATACCCTATTCTATGTGACTCGTATATTACTATGAAGAAATGTTATGGTTATATGTTATATTTCTGCAAACATATGCGGATCAAAATTTGACATAAAATCGGAAACCAGAATTATGTCTCGGTCTGCCCGCCCCGAAAAAACGAATTATTGCAGTTACGCCAAAAAACAGTTTATGATTGCAGGCATATATATGGGAGAATTTAGTTTGCAAAATGTGGAAATACCGTTTAGCTCAGTTTAATATTTGTAAAAGTAGCACACCAAACTCAACCCTGGAGTCAAGTCAGGGTACTAAATCTTAATCTTTTGCTCTTTACGACTACATCATCATGCAACACCACGTTTTCTCGGTTTGTTTGTTCTTCTAATGTAGCTCACGATCTCTCTTTACTTGAAAATTGACTACTGATTTTCTTGACTAGTAGTGAACATTGTTATTGCTTCAATAAATTATTGTTAAGGATCTCCACAAGACCCAAGTAGACTGTGCACGGGATTGTAGTGTTCCTTGCAGAGTTGAGAATACAATTTGATACCTCGCAGCTTCCTCATTGACCGGTTTGTTGCAGGTTTTGTATTTTAAGCCAAGAAACCCAATATTGTGGACAAAGTAGTTTTCGCTTCCAAAATAAGCAAACTTTATGTAAACCTTTTGAAACTTTAAACAAGCTCAGAAAAGTTAGGCAAAGAAGGCAAAAAAGTTAGGCAGGGGACACTGTCGGAGCTTATTGGCAAATCTCCGGAAGTTCTGGAATTGGAATGTCGGAATTCCGTGAGTTTTTTCATTCCCCGTCACATTTTCATTATTCAGCTGATGGAGAGTTGAAGTTTTATTGCGACTCTCGGTGCGATAATAAAGTACGAATGGTCTTTTTGTCCGGACCCTGATTCCCTTTCAAACGGAATGAACAGTAAAATGTATGATGGAAATGGGAAAGGTGCATGGTTGTTTAGGGATAGTGACTGTAAATGAATGTGGATTAATTCTGGAAACACCAAAATTCAATCCTGCATTTGAGTAAAAAGAGGAGAAACAACGCGACGAAGGATATTGCAATAATATTTCGTGCTTTCACTGCCCAACTTTCTCCAGCCAGCCTAATTTGTATGTAGTGCAGTGCAGCCTCACAAATGCTTTATATTTTACAGCAGAATTTCAGTATGTCCAGATACTGAATTTACGTAATGCACAATTATACATTGCGAGGAATACCGATTAATTAACATCTGCATCTTTCAAGAATACATATGATGTTAGCAATGGTTATTATATGATTCATAATAGAAAATAAACATGAAGAACATAGAACATATGGAATCTGCTCTGAATTGGATTTACGATCGTGGGATCGTAAACAATCATTTAATTGTTCGTGTTCCATCAGCCATGTGTAAACTAAGTTCATGCTAAGCGAATATCAATTAAAACAAGCTGGTTACATTTTAAACAAATAAAATGCACACAGATTGGAATTTGTTGAGCGGAAAATGTGGTCCAATATTTGTACATAGAACACTTTAATTTGGGCTTAATTCTTATGTTTATTCAGAAATAAATATATTTGATAATAATTTTCTACCAGCTTAAGCCATAACTCATATACTGTGAAAACAAGGAAATGAAATATTGTCCGATATTCTATTGATCGAGAAACATTTCCTGCAAATTGTCAAAGGTTTCATTCAACATCATAATCCACAAGAAAAGTATTTGCACGGAATGGTGTATATTAATACAACTATATAAATTAAAAAGGTAGAGAACAAATGATTTATTGACTCAAGAATGTCGTCGCTGAAATGATACTAACTATGAAGGAGAACTCAAACTTCCATTTAATATTTATCACTAATTTTAATAGATATTTAGCCTTTCTGTTTTTTGGTATTCTTTCCATGTCTTCTTAACTTTCTGTCTACTCAATTTCTAGAGTCGTTTATTCAACTTTCTCAAAAGTTAATTTTTCTTCTTATTCCCATGTCGGTCGGATCCTAAAAACTTCAAAAACGAATGCCAGATTTAATCCAAGCACTTTGTACTCTGAGTGATGTTGACATAGGTTGACATCACCAGAAGCCTTGTCTCAGTTTAAATGTAAAGTTTTGCTGGTTATACACTTAGGAGACAAGCTGGAACCCACTTTATAAACGGGTAAAAATTATGTTTGTGTGCAGAACATTTTGTTTCTTTTCAAATATTTCCTTTACGTCAAAATATCGAATGTTTATTTATGTTAAGTGTTAGCCCACGCCGGTTGAGGCATTTACACAAAAATAAGTTTACGATACCACCCACCAACCATGGCAAGATCTTCGGTTTTTACAATTTGTGATATTTTCTCGCCTCACGCCTGCCTGTCCTTTTTCATACTGAGCAGATTTCCACCAATCCACTTTACTAACTTTTGATACAGTTAGTTTAGTTGTGAGTAAACTGGTCTAAGTTTAAGAAAAGTTGCAGAAAATGGAAATCGCCTTTCAACTCCGTCATACTTTTTTGACAGACAGCTACTCTCGCCTGGCCCGATCATAATTTTATCTTCACTACTCTCACTCATTCCTTTTATCAATTTCGTAAGTAATACAACCCCAGCCCTTCTTGTTCTGGATTTTTGACATGATCCGAGTTCAGGCTAAAATGGAATGATAAATGAGCTTGCTGACGGGTGATAGACATTTACCCACAGAATTTCAAATCATAACTTTCTCGTCATGTAAGCTGGTACAGTATCAACTATACCAGAATTGCAATTATAGATCAGTTACTTACTTATAATAATAATAGTAAGACTTCCCCTGCCATTGAAAGTTGCAATGGAGATCAAGTCAGGCCAAGAAGTCAAGGAATGAAAATTTAATTCGTTTTCTCCCAAGAGACTCATTATGAGATGACTCGCCTTGCCTTGCTGGGGTTGGAGAAAGCGTAAAATTTCACTTTACTGCTATTCACTCCTTCCAACCTTCATTATGCTTATGCCTCGGCTTCCTGTAATCAACCGTGTTTGCATAACATTAATTTCGAGTAACAATGCAATGTGGCAAGAATCTAAACAGTGAGAACTGTGTCGTGACACTTTCCATAATCCAAATAATATGGTTTGTGCATAATAATAAAGTTATTTATACCATGGGTCTTGTATAAATATTTTCCGTATGAATTTATTACAGTTTGTAAAGAACAAAATGGGAATAGAGAAAGTCTTGAAATGTGTTATAATTTCCATATTTGTTTAAATTCCAGCTACTCAAAACTAATAGCATCAAGGAGAAAATACAAATGATGGTGCAAAAAATGTTTGCATTGTAGTTTTAACTGTCTCATTTTGTGGCTTTTTGGATGAATGCCTGAAGACAATGGAAACCATTTCCCCTTGATTACAGACAGTAAACAAAGCATCCTAAACAGATTTTGTGGCATTACTTCATAAATATCAACCGTTTCTTTTATGCTATTAAAATAAAGTAAAATATAAAACAAAATCAAAAGAATAAGGCGTTTCGAAATACCCAGAACATATAAACTCTGCAAATACAATTTTAAATTACAGCGAATGGCTTTCATTTCAACCCAATTGATCCAGCCTCATTTTACTCCATTGAATTATTAAATTTCGCATGTTTCTTACCAATAAGTTAAGTGTAGTTATCAACGCAAAAAGGCGTTTCAGCCGCATAATCAATTCATGCCCGATAATAAATAATAGGAGCACTTTCGATGAATAAACCGAACAAATAACCTGCAATGGGTGGAACTAATCAATTATTCACACAAACTAATTTGCAGGACACGCAACAGGAATGTACATGACCAAGTCGCGTCTCACACTGTTGTGAAGATCCTATTGAGCAGCTTTCTATTACCACTAACCAGTTTCATAAATCAGTAATGAATTATGAATCCAGTACACATACAGACTCAAATACAGTTTAGTTCAAGGTAAAGCATGTAGAAACAAATTCAGATAAGCAAACCATACCTCATCTGGTGCTTCAAACTCCGTCATGGCAAATAAATTTCCTTCGCAATTACGACTCCTCTCTTGTCTGTGGTCGTGCTTTGCTCAACTTCAACTTAAACTTCACCTCAAACAGAAATGACGCGAGATTTGTGTAAATATTTGTACAACGTGTAAATTCATGGAGCAGTCATTTCTACACCATTACCATTACCACGAGCACACAAAACAACACTCACTCCCCACAACCACCACATAAAAGAATATGAAATTAGCAACTAAGTGCACCCCACTTCTACTGGCGGTAAGATAATCACATATTTCTTCGTCATGTTAAAGGAAGGAAGAAATTATTAAAAGAGAAAGAACAAATGATTCAGTTGATTTTTGAGTTTTTGTGTGTCGAGTGTGGGTGAAAGCTCAGGCCGCACTGTGAGGTATGTGTTATTATTTGGCAGCGATAAATTCTCCCAATCTGAACCACCACCAACTAAACGCAAACTGCCACCCTGCAAGCTATGCACCCACGATCCGAGTCCTTGTTCAACATTAACTCACACCAAGTCACACCAGTACCAACCGAACCGACCTTTCTTCAAGGTGGGGTTGCCTTGCCTTTCTACACAAGCATGGTTATTACCACATAGGAGTTGGAGTTAGTAGCCTTCTTGTTTGGATCGACGTATATTACTCGTAACTCAGTCTCTAGGATTACTAGTTAATAGCTGATTTTGGGTGGTATGTAGCAGTAGTTGAATGTTTGTATTGAGGATGTTTGTTACAAGAAAGGAGGCTGATCTTATGGAAAAGAGAGCTTATCCCTTATTTTTTTGGGGTATTTGTAAAAACAAAATCGAAATGTAAAGTAAATCCATTTCTTGAAACCCGGGGATGATGTAGTGGGTCTACTACTACTATTACAGTCTACTTACTAGTGGGATTGGCTCAACTGTAAGGACGTAAGACGTGTAGATAGATAACGAAATGGAATAGCTTTCCCTCTCCCAATCTGTCTTTCCTCCTCACTGAGGCTCGCTCAACCCGACAGGAACCAGGAACAGAGCCAGGAAGATATTTTTTATTATACGAACTCCACAACTAGCACATGCAAGCAGCATGGAAGACAGGTTCAACTGAACCAACTCTGAAGAAAAGGAAGGAACGAACATGGCAGCATTATGAACCAACTGCACTGAAACTAACTCAGTCCTCACTAGCTTAGTTTACAAAGGTAAAGTTCTTGCGAATTCTCTTTGCCATGGGATTGCATTGCAGATCAGGACCGACTCGACTATGGACGGCTTTCCTTTTCCTGTACTTTATTCTAGCGAATTCTCTCATGTTGCGAGTTCTTCTGCAGATTTATTCTGTGTGACTTTAACTCTATCCAACTTCCCTCCTTTTTACACTACAGTGGGCTGCTGACTACACCACTAACAAACCAAAAAAACATTCACTCCCAATGCTGTGGCACTCCACTTTTCAAGTTTAGTTTTTTGTGCTGTACCGAACAGTGCATGACTTTAACCTCAACTTTGTCCGTAGTTCCGTTCTGTTCCTGGTTCCTTCCTTTGAGATATCTGACAACAAATGTATGCCATCATCAATGTGATTTGGGTTTATCTCATCCCATCCTGCGCTCTTGTTCTCTAAAAAATTCAACCCAACCCAACTCTTCCACGACACATCTCTATTATCGCGGCTAGAATCGTAAAAAAGGGAGAATGTCAGTTGAGTAGCTTTTGTAGTTTTGCCACACAATGGGAAAGAATCTAAAAATAAATGGGGATAGTGAAATTTGATATCATGAAATGAGCCACTTTCAAGACTAAGCTCAAAATTTGTATCCACATCATTGGACAAGATCAGATGAAATCAGACAGTAAGCAGGAAACAGCTGTTGCATAACATGATTAGTCTGTGGTTGTAATGACTTGATGAATATTTTATGAATACATATAACTATAAAAAAGTTTCCTTTCATTTTCAAAGTACTTTTAATGAGATGTGTTTGGGATGTGGAAAAGAGGAGCTCATCAATAGCTCTAGGATTCGCAAATTCCCCACGAAACTTTTGCCATTTTAATGAAGAAGGATGAATGAGAATTTTCTATTGCCATTCGTGGTCGAGATGAGTAGAATGAAAGGGAGTTTAGTGGAGAAAGCTTTTCCTCTTCAAATCGTCGTGTTACGAGGAATGGGAGAATGTTAGAGGTGAAAGTCTGCTGGGTGAGTCTGAGTGAGTTTATTCCCAA
Source organism: Folsomia manolachei (assembly GCA_036491905.1). Classification (NCBI taxonomy): domain Eukaryota; kingdom Metazoa; phylum Arthropoda; class Collembola; order Entomobryomorpha; family Isotomidae; genus Folsomia; species Folsomia manolachei. The sequence continues at coordinate 33,839 of JAAXNX010000073.1, read as the reverse complement.
CTTTCTCCGCGAGGGATGACGGGTGTGTGTCTATACATTTCTTCTCTTAAGTACGTACGTACTTGAAAGCGATCAATAACTGAGAGCTGAAGGGAAACGTAGTAAACTGCCATTAGCAAAGGTTTACTAAGTACTCTTGGTGCCACGAGTACTTTCTCTTGGTCCAATTTAAGAGCATCATATAAATACATTTATATTTATCCCTTTGATGAAACTGTAACAGATCTGAGTGCGTGGGGATAACTAGCTGAGATTGAAATACAAGCTAGCACTGAGATCCACTTGCTTTGAAGAATTCATATGAATTTTAATGGTGGCATGCATATATTAGACCAGAATGCTCATCTTCTTCCCATTTGTTCATTTCAGTTTTATGCTGCTAGTAATTTCTACAAATAATATCAAACGGCAAGTCATTATGCTTGGATTCAAGATCATAATGATTTACAAATAAGAGCAGAATTGCAACTACCTGTAACATAACCGGGAGCATGTTTTTCTTTCAATAATACCCGGATAACTTTATATTGTCCAAAATACATGTGAGCAACAACGTGAGTACCTTCATTATTGTATCGATCTATGCGTTAGTACTAAGTATTTACACGTTAGTTCTCTCCCGACGGATTTCTGATTTGTGAATTCAGGACGTAAGTTCTCACTGACTCTTATTCTCAAAAACTGTGAAACACCAACCAAGAGAAATTCCGGGCATCGGACGACATCTGCAACCAACCCGCTGAAGCTGGGAAATGTTTTCAAAGCTAGATTGCCAGAGGGAAGTGAAATCCCGACTGCAAAATCGGATGCTCTTTAGATCTCTAGGGTCTCATGTTCGCAATTGAGTTTTGAGAAGAAAACTATGTAAGCAAACTCAACCACATCTGGAGTCTCAACTAGGAAGCAAAATAGATTTTCATCCTCTGAAGTTTCAGAATAAGAATTTGGTTGGTTGTTTGGTCGAAATGAACAGAGAAAGAATGGACAATGGCAGTTAATGGTGTGTGTTCTGTTGGGAGCAACCTATGAATAATAGGACCATACTCTGGATGAGGAAAACTAAGTCTTTTTTCTTTGGCTCGTTGCCAGCCAGACCACTTTCCACTTTACCATGCACTTTTACAACCTCTGTATACAAATTTATCACAAATTCTAGTAAAAAAAAGTGGAGAAAGCGAACAACAGAACCGTGACCGTGATGCTTCAATTGTGTGACTCTGACTTATGCAGAATTCTGTAATCAAATTTTTTTTTAAGAAAGTCCCAGAGCAGAGTAGAGCAGTTAAGTAAGTAGGTTGCCGCGCCCTTTATTCATTCAACAACTTAATTTTTTGCTTGTGTGAATTAAAGTTAGGCAGAGGAAGAGGGAATGAGAAGAAAAAGATAAAGTCATCTTAGATACACTATTGGGAATAATAAATTTCATCTTTTTTCTCGGCTTCTCGACTAAACCAAATAGTTTCAGAATTAAATGAACCATCGCCAAAGACGAATTTGATGAGACATTTCCAAAGGATCAAATCTCAATTTTGAGGCATTTGAAACTTTCTCGTGATCGTGACATGAATGGCAAGAATTTTTAAAGTATGGAAAACTTTTATCGAACACAAAAAAGACGCTCAATTTGACAACAGTTTTCTCTGTGTAAAAAAAGTTTCCAGATTTGAAGGTACAGAATGAATAAAGCAAAGGAGCTGAATCCACTTTCACCGTTTATCAAATCAAGTCAAGGAGGGAAAGATATGAAATTATTACACAATTGGCCAACTGTAATGAATGAAAGAGACATTACTTGAAAATAAAAATATAACAACGAAGAATGCTTAAATTGAAGCCGTTTCTAGTTACACTCTTGTAAGCCTCGGTTCGTGTCATACGGCTCGAACTCTGAGGCAAATACAGTAGGATATGAGAAGAGTGGTGTTTTTGGATTTTCTCTAGTTTCCCATTTCGTTTTAGATGGTTATTCACTTCTTCTGAGAGAGTAATTTGACGCACCGCAGTTTCAAGTGTTGACGTAATTGGAAACATTATTGCACCGCACACTTTACTTTCACCTCGCTCCAAAATAAGTTAAAAAGCATTTTAACCTAATTTATTGTAGATTGTACATAGCAGCGTCTTCATCAGAATTATAAAAAGAAATATCACATACGATGAAAATACGCATTTTATGCAATTCATGCCGTATATTTTGGTTAAAACATATTCCAATTACTTGGGGGGTTCGTCTGAAAACAAGTAGTGCAACCGCGAAGGTGCATTGAGAAATTTTATATTTTGTTGCATAACTGTAACCATTCTTAACATAAACAGAAAGCCTGAATCACAATTAAATTTATTTAAGCACAGGATTATAATTTAAAAGAATTATAAATATAAAATTGTAGTAGCATTTGTGCTGCATGCAGAATTACGGATAGGATATAGGCAACAAAATAAGTTTCAGCTCCACAAGAATGGAAAATTATCCAATATCTTTGCACTTTATGTATTCTTAAGATTTCCAGTTTTGAAGCCAAACAATGCTGGTTAAAAGACGAGAAAATAGTAAATGAAAAAGAACTTCTAAAGCTATAAATCTTTTTTGCGTTGCAGACATTTTAATTCCTGTTCGGTTACGATTTTGGTTAGAATATTCTCTCTAGCCAAATGTAAGTTTGTGGATACAAAACATGAGCATGAGACAATACATATTTGTACAAAATAATATTGTCAAACTGCTTCCGAAGCCACTCGTTTTGGCTTTCTAGATAAACCGGCAGTTTTGTTCTCCTAGCCAAAATTGTCAATTCCATTAAATTTGTTAGTGCAATTTTATTGTAATAACACTGATGTCAAAAAAACAAACCAATTGTCTCAATTTATTCAAGAATGAAACTTGAAACCCCTTTATAATCTTGCTATGTTTGTCTATCAGTCGGTCCGCCAATACACTCGTGAACGCCGTCATACATATTCTGAATATTTCGAAGGAGTTTTCGACAACCGCGCACGATGATTATGGTCAATTTTACTAGTCGCACACATTACTTACACCGATAGTGCCTAAAATGACTGACGCAAAAAGTATGACGTGATTCTATTGACACACTTCCTTCTTTGGATGGTCAAAGAAAACAAATTGGTAATGATTTTCGACGGTAACATGCACGTATTGCAACTTCACCAATAATTTTGGATTTGTGATGGTTATTTCCTCGGGCTCTAACAAGCAGTAGTCTATTTTGCGTTTTCATGAGCCAATGCTACATCTGATGATTCGGTATTTTATTCTTACTGTCTATGAGATGCCACGGCCAAACAGTTACTTGAACCATAAAAATATAAAATGAAACACAATATTTTCTTATCCCCGTCCTTGAAAGACACTCAAGATTTGTGTTATTACTGGCATTACTTTCCCTTTTCTTCATATAAAGAAACTAAGTTCGTGTCAATTCCCTTTCTGGCAACGGCGTAGACCTTAAATAACATTAATTCAGTTATGTCGGGATCCACATACATATAACGAAAGTTTGTAGTTGATAGTAGGCTCAAAAGGATATCCTCAACGGAATTTCTGAAACATGAAATGTTCCCGGTAGCATTTAAACATAAAATGCATGCGAAAATAAGAAGTTCATTGTTGTACAATATTAAACATTGCGTGCATGTTGCAATCTCACGGAAATCATTTACCTGACAATGTAGAAATTGTCTAATCTAAACAATAACGGAATGGTGATTTAAATAATTAAGTAGTCGTGTAATTTGTGTCAAAACACGCCGAATTTTTAATCACCCAAGTCGAAAATTAAAACCAAGGTTGGAAGGTTTATCTCTTCCAGAGAAACTTCAAAATACAAAAGCGGAAAAGGTGGAGAAAGCAAAATCTTTGAAGATGAGCCAACAGGATGGAAATAGTAATCTGTCACCCGGGATCAGCACAATCAGCTTCCTTCCTCCTACCCTCTTTCTCTCTAAGCCATGTTCTATTTTGGTCTCTGGCTTCTATTCAACGGTAGAAAATAAACACTCGCAGTCTCAGAATTTCAAAAAATTTCTGCTCTGGAATTACTGCCCATGCTGGCTTCCACCTTTCACGCTGCAAGAGGATTCCAACTAAGTCAACTCCTGAATTTACTACGGACGCCAAGCAAATTGGACGAATTAAAATAAAATGTTTTCGAAACTAGGTTCTTGTACCTGTTAATTTATATTCTGACTGTAACCACGATGTCTCATTTATACAGTAAGGACTTGAAGAAGGGTTAGTTGAAGGAAAGGCCATGCGAACTCAACTTACTAGATTCTCTCAGTCTAGAAAAGTAACGAAAAGTCATAACGTTGGAAAGATTTAATATATTCATTTTTAGCCACATGAAAAATTGTTTGTATTTACATCTTACTAATGTTTTTTTTTAAACTAATCGCGATTACAATTTCAACGGAAGGGAAAGTCAGCCGTGAATAGAAACTAATCAGTAAAGTAGTAATCGAACCAGCTTTTTTTTTCTCGACGTTGGAATTTTATCTTGGATTCCAGGATCAACTTTCTTTTACTTTGGGAAATGATTTAAAGCTGACGACACCGGCTCGTGTACATCCCATTCCTCTTTGTCATAGAAGAAGCAACTAACTCATTGGCAGAATTTGGTAACTTCTACAAGGAAAAAAAGTAGAACTGATAATGCATCTTGGAAAGTAATCTTTTGATCCGTCCACAACTCCACTTCTTATCTCCAACCTATATATCTGAACCGGACTGTCCAGACAGTAAAGTCCGAGATTTGGACAATACTGCATTTTTTACTGTACTGCTAGGCTATAAAACGACTAATGGAAGGGAAAGCTTTAGATGCGTATAACCCTGCAAGCTATTTTCAGAATGATTTTTTTGTGTAAATGTGCCTGGGTTGGATCATTGACACGGACAACCAATGCGAATAACTCGTCGCGACAAGTAACAATAAGTATGACAAAAATGATGGATGATTTACTCCAAGATAGACCACGACGCCAAGGGAAGATTATAACGTTGAGTGGAATGGAGCGTGCTGAAGTACATTCGTAACATTAAATGAAAGGAATTTTCCTCCTCGCCGCAGGGGAATGAAAATAATTATCAAAAATAGAAATGTAGAAGTCAGTCCCTCGTGAAAGTAAGCTTCATAGCAAAAATCTGATGAGTTACAGATACCAATGAGAAAAACTTTTTTCAAGCAGAACTTCTGTTTTTGAAGCGAGAATTGCAGTGGTAGTGCTGGCCGTAGGCTAGAAGGAGGCAGCTTAAATATGAATTTTACCGAATCCAGCTTAAAAATTGTGCTTACAACATATTTGGCGCATAGTATTTAGCAAGCATACTTTTTGTGCTTAGGGACAGCTTAGAGATAGACTTGGGAGTAAAGTATTTTGGGAAATCAGGGGACAGAAACAGCTTTATAGTCTGCCATGATCACAGCCTCTGCCTGAGACAAATTTGGGTTTTTCCTATTTTCGCAATAACTCGGTTGAATTGGGAACCAGTTAAGCTGCTGTCATTGGCTTGACTAAGTTGGCTCTTGGTTGGAGAGAGCTCTGGGATTTATAGTCGAGCTATTCTATACACGCGTCATTGGACATGACATCGTTTCTTTCACTTTCACTTTATCTTGTCTGACTCTGACTTTACTCCATTTTTAAACCCAATACATCCCCAATCCTTGTTCTGACTTGGATATATCTGTATTTGCACAATTTACTGTCTCATTGAAGAAATATGCTACCCAGGTAGTTGAGATCCACTATTTGAAAATTTAATCTCGTATAACAAATGAATAGTAAAAACTTTGCTGTAACATCAAGGTACGAGTAATCCTCTTCATGTGAAGGCTTTATAATGCACGAAATTGGATCGGTATTCAAGCGATGTGATCCACATCGCTTCCAAATCACATAACATCATTTACAAATGTACTTCTTTTGTACGGCATACTCTTTGAAGTTAGAAATCGCTTTGGTTCTAACTAACTTTGAATCTTGATTAAGTTTGATGAAGACAAAGTTTTCATTTCGTCGAAAGTATAAAATAATATTTTTTCTCCGAAATGCAACAGCGCAAGTGTTTTTCTTGGAAATGGAAAATCCACTCCTTGAACAACAATCCCATCGCATGAGGAAATTACTGTATCGATGTTAGGCTGAATAGTCTTTGCAAAAAAAGATGAAAGCTTATCAGCCAACTCCACTCATTGTCAGTGCATTACAAGTAGAGCAAGATTGAGATTAACATCAAATGTAAAATTGTAAAGTAAGAAGCTCGTTGAGTATTGAAGGAAAAGTTTGTGAAAAAGTGAGAAAGTTATACTGTAGGTATTGTATCTGTAAAAGCTTTTTACTTCGTGATAGCCATTTTAAAAAATTCAACTATCGTTCGAGTTTGATCTTGCACACCAATTGTTATCCGATTCACAACCTCGCTAAATTCGTTCATTTTTTTGTGAAGTTTTTTGAATTTTAAGAGTGGGCCCTTGCCAAATAATACATACATTGTTGCGGTTAAACAATAGTTTTATCACTGCGGAATAAAAGAGAATAGAACGTTGGTTACAATTGGAGCATAATAACAATATCTAATCCATGTTTCCTAATTCGTGTATTGACACTAAATTAACTTGTCATGTTCAATCATGTAATATGCAGTCACCAGATTAAATCTCATGATAAGAATTTGTTGTGTGACCTTTTGATTTATGGTTTAAAGCACGCGAAAAACATCACAACAGATTTATTGCTTTTGGTTTGAATTATTAAAGCAGAGACGCAGCTTTGGTTTATTCTAAGGGTTTATTCGATTCATAAGTTATTCATGTGATTTACTATGGAAGAAAGGAAAAGTAAATCCTCATATTCATTTAGTCCAATGAACATTTGCTAGTTGCAAGCATTACTATGAATTTAACGTAAAAGAAAATATGTTTCCCACAAAGCATATGAAATAAAATTGTGCACCGTTTTTGTTTGATATATTGCCCTCACATAAATACCCCCAGCATATTTTAAAACTATTGTCAAACATAATGCTCGGCATAAGTTTTGAGCCGATATGGTAACAATAAACAGAACATAAATTCTTAAGACTTTCTCCTTACGAATAAAAAGTTTTTTCTTTTCCATTATCAGCGCCGAATAAGGTAGGAGTGGTTTCTCGTTTATCCTGGATTCATTCTGGATGACACATAATTTCCTCGGCAATCACCAACTTCATTTCCAGATTGCGAATGGCTGACTGCTTATCAGAAGAGCCGTGACCTCATAGTCACCACACTCCGTATGAACTTTTTTCCATTTCGCTGAGCCTCATAAAACAAAATATTTGCAAAGGCCTACACTACCAAAATTGTAGAGACTCATTCACTTTCAGACTCTTGTTCGTCCAATCTTTCTTCACTTACTTTTTCACGGTTCAAAAGTTTTTTCTATAGCGTTTGTAGATTACGATAAGCTAAGTCAATCTTCATATTTTGTACGTGGCTTATGAAATTGTCAAATCCGTCTGTATGTTTATACCTTCGCACAGCGTCAAATTATGTACGCAAAACATGTTGTTTTCGCTAAATTGTTTTCTATGATGAGAAATTGTTTTTAGTTATGATAGCCTCCACTTAGTCCTAAGTACAGATATCTAAACTCGGCTATAAAATTGAAAATTTTGCACATGGTTTGGTTGATAGTTGTAGTTGTCAAATACCAAACTGGCTCGGGTTGTATGAAGGCTGCACTAAAGAATTTCTGACTTTCAATGAATGAGATAAGTATGACAACGGGAGAGAGAGTGGACACCGTTGTACCGGAAATGATGCTGGGGAAGAGATCTTGCCCGGACAGAATTTCTTAGCACACCGAAGTTTGAGTGGATTGCGCGGCGGGTGTCGTCTGTGGAGATTTGCACTTCAGAAGATAAAGTTGATTGGAACTTTGTCCAGTCAGTCATGAAAGAAATCAGGAAGATAATACCTAGTTCTTCCTCTTATCACTTAATTCCTTTCTGCTAACGTACTTGTAATTTGAGATTTTTTTGAAGTAATATCTGGGAAAAGTGCAGAACAGTGTGTGATCACTTTACATTCCCTCATTTCTTACAAAGACTCGTTGCACATATTCCACATATTCCACAACTTTGCATATCTTCCTCCCACCAAAACCATACAACCCCACAAATTTCTGGCGTCTTCTTCAACAAGCAAATGCTTTGAGGTCTGTTTTCATCTGCCTGACGGAACTCGAGATATTATTCTAGCAAAAGGCTGAGTATGGGAACAAAGTAAAATGAGACGATGCAAAAGAGTAGAAAACCAAAACCGGATAACAAGAGGAGAGTTCTTGCTCGCATAGTTGAATTTTATGAGGTTTCTGATGGTCGGTCGTTGGTGCATTGCGGAGGAAGGAAGTAGTGGAGAAAAGAAAGAAAGCAGAGGAAGGAGAAAGCAGAGAAACTCCTGAACCAACCAACTGCTAGATATTCTGTCTCGTTCGGTTCATACAATTCAAATATCTGTTTCGCCCAAATATCTTTTTCTTTCTCGGCATGAATGTTATGTTTATGTGGAAGAGTGTACTACGTATAAATTGGAATATATGTAGTATTTGAATATGTGCATCTCTTTGATATGTGTGCAAATCCAAGAAAAGGGTGTTGCCTAGTGTGTGAATATGATCAAACAAAAGTATAAAAAGAAAGTAATGCAAAAACAGAATAGGGTCGAGCAAATCCACTTCCTTGCACTAGAAAGACTCCATGGGAAAAGAAAAATAGTTTTGTTCTGTACTTGAATTCGATTGTGGTGAAAGTTGAAAATTCCGAAAGTTTTCAAATTGTTATTTTGTGGATGAAATGTAATTTAAACAATGAACAAAATGTTGAGACTTGAGGGAGAAATAAAAAAAACTTACTCCAACGGATATATTTTGAGTTTATTTTGCAGATTTTCAGGATAGGAAATGGATTGTCGAATTGGAAAGAATGTAATCTTTCCAAAGGACGAAAATTTAGTTTTCAGCATCTAAGATTTGCCAATAGTTTGTTACAGAAGCTAACCCGCTTGCTTCAATTTGCAGACGGTCTGCCCATTCTAATCTAGATCTATCTGCTCGCCAGCTATTATTATATTAACGGAGAAACGCAAAGCTTCGTGATCACTGGACAAATTCAGATAAAACCAAAAAAGGGGAAAGCCTAAGAATATTGCCAAAAGTCACGAACAAATCGACAAATCGGAGTTGAGAGGGATATGAATCTTTTGAGAACCCGTTTGAGAAGGTTGTTATGTTGCTTTTCCCAACATTCATTCCGTTCTTTGACATTCATCTCGTTAACGGAGAAAGTTATTGGTGTCACAACTGGTAATCAACAACATCACTCAGAATCGAGCACAACATGACGTGACTTTTGGTCTCTTCTGTTGAAGGAATACACGATTTTGTCATTTATGATCCCACAGGAGCGTGGACTAAAATACATATTCGCATTACCGGAAACTAGTCAGGGCAATCAAAACCTTTGTGCTCTGAACATTCTACGGGCACACCACACGGCGTAGAATTGAATGACTGGCCAACCCGTAATAAAGTGCATTTATGATCTGGTGATCAAATGAGGTGCACATCTAAAGTTTTCAAAGAACTCGACTTTTTTAATGGTGAATGGGCTTTGACGGGATATTTTTACAATGTATGGTTTTGCAGGCAAGTATTAACCAAAAATAGATTAATTCAGGTTAGGAAAGTTTTTACAGATCTTAAACATGTTAGACATGCAAGATCAAAAACCGAAGCCAAACTTTGAATAATTAATTTGAATTCGAAAATATGCATTAAAGCAAAAATGTTTCGTTTGTCAGTCAGTGGAAATACTTTCAAGTTTAATAAGATTTGAAGCAAAAGTTCAGACTGGTCATACTATGTATAAGGCGAAACTATTACAACTCTAACCAAAAGATCCAAAGTAGTTACATCCTTACATCCAGATCCAATCAACTTCCTTTCTTTTTGCCAAACTTGGTGGTAGCACAAGTAGGCCAGAAAATTAATGAGGGTTGTAGCTTTTGAACCAAATGCAGCTAGAATTCCAATTACGAGGCGGAATTTCATCTTCTATATTGAAATCCGTGGGAAAGCGAAAATCCTCAGATTTTACTAGGCCAACTCATGCTCAATACTTGGAAATCCTAATTCCAGGAAGGAGCTTACAGGTTCAGTTGTGATCATAGCTTAATTATTTCATTGATACGATTCCTTTGAATTTATGTCTAACATGCAATCGCAATTATCGTTGAAAGAATGAAAATGAAAAACATAATCAGCGGAATACAAACGAATTGAAATGAATAATTCTAAACGGCATCCAGTTCCTGGGCAATGAAATCCTTGAGTAACTTGGATTTAGTTCAAAGACTGGACGGGAAACTCCGTCCTTTTTTCACACCGAGTTTTCAAAAGATAAAAAATCCAAACTTTTTTTCAACTATTACGGCAAAATTGTATCGCAAGTGAACACGACATTTCAGCTTTCAAACTACACAAACTTTTCACAGTACAGTTGTAACATAACCACGCGGTATGGGGACACTTAAGTTTATACAGTAAAAGCGTTTGAATTCCTAATGAAGCGTTTATTAAGGGCCTCACGAAGCCAAGTTAGTTCACTCTCAGTTTATGGAGAAAGCTGTCCGGCTAGAGAGCAGATTGAGCAGAACGAAGTTGTTTAGAAAGAGAGAAGAAAGTCATTGTGTCCCTGTTCCTTTCCTTTACTCCATTACACTTTCTTCTGCCCGGTTAGCTTCCTGGTGAAAAACGACTTGAACCAAACCCACATCACTCCAGATGGTCTCTCGTAACAAATCAAGATTTAAGAGTTTGCTCAAAGATGGAAAATAAATGAGAAGGAGGTGACTATGAACATTGACCTGACCGGGTACGACATTACCGTGACGGTAATCTTCTAAAGCAGCCTCCATTCCGCTCCGTCGATACCATTCACAACCAAAGCTAAACCCTTTTATTTAGGGGAGAATGACACAGTTTGCTCCCATTCTGGTCCAAGTGGAAAGTGTAAAATTGTAAAAGTATGGCACATTTAGTTTCAAAGAGAGAAAAAGAAAGTGCCAGAAATACTCGTAACACAATACGCCGCTGACTTTTTTCACATTTCAACTTCAACTCGAGTCATTCACGGAATTGTATGGGTATGGTTTACTTGTTTGGGTTCTTGCGGCAGAAAATTTATATCTTTTATTCAAGTTGAAGAATGAATTGAAGTCAGGAAAGTGTAAGAAGTTGAGCTCTTTTCTGTAGTTGTGTATCACTGCGGCAAGGAAAGTTTGTTTTCTCTGTTGATTGAATTTAGTCAGGAATTGCATTGTGAGAAGGTTTAAGGTTACGTAACGCTGGGGTTTGGGAATGGTTTATCTAGGACTTAATTTACAGTCTCTTCCACTTCCCTGAACATCATTAGCAAGACAAGTACATGAAGTGAAATTTAATTTATGCTGTACAAGCTTAGAAAATGATTCAACGGGCGGAAGAATGGACTAATAACATCAAAGAGTAATTCATTACTTGTCTCCTGGTTGCATACAAATAAGGCAAATAAATCATTCAAACTCTTGATATTGAACTGAGTGCCCCTAATGAGGGTTAAATTCTTCATGCGGCAAAAACTGACAGACAACTTGATCATTAATCATCTCCAAATATTCTCATCCGTATCTGTCCACAAGTGAAGGACAGGAAGTTGAAAGGATAGATGTTGTGGGAGAAAGATGTTGAATATAATTTTCATAATGTTCACGCAGAGATGACTAAAGTTTCTCTTCAGATAAATATCTTCGTTCAAAATTGTAAATAAGATATTCACAACTAGCCTAGGTATGCAGTTGAAGGGATACACTGACGTCTTGTAGCAGCTCAACCGTAGTCGTCTCATTTTAACGTAATAAAGATAAATTCGTGCTGATCCTGTTCTACATTGTGTTTCATTACATTAAGTAATTTGAACAATTAGAATTCCGAAACGTAAAAGCTCTCGAAACTAAATCAAGCCAATTTGGTTTTTTGCATTCTTACAAATCCTCACGTAGACAAAGTGAATTGAACTCTTTAAAATAAACCACGGCACGTCGTCTGCAATTGAACTATCCACCAGATTCCACTCATTTCATCGCAACAACAAAGTAAGGTTGGCACTCATTCTTCTCAACATACATGAAGATGGTGCGTTGAAATGCCCTTGTGTCAACTTTCTCCTTCCACTCAGCAACCTCAGCCAGCAGAAGAACTAACCCTGCCTGCCAACTTATCGATAAGAAAACCTGTGTCTAGTAAAATTCAGATCAGAAACCTATGCTGAGCACGTTTCTATTTTTTGTCCAATGCATTCTTATTCCACTCCATGAATATATTGTGCAAAACATTGTTTCCTTTTTCTAAACTTGGTTGCAATACGTATGAAATAGGAGAAGTAGAAGGACGTCGCACTTGCAGCCACAGTTTGCACAACACGTCTAGTACAACATAATATCCATTGCCTTCTTGGAAAATCAACCTTACTGATATTTTTCTTCGACTTGTGAGGAAATCCTGCACTACAATTTTCTAGGATTTAAATTTGGAAGAGGATTTTCCGCATTTGGCCAGAAATTCTATCTTCATTCTCGATATTCTATCCAAGCCACAGTCGTGAAATTCTACTGAAAAGCATGGCAATGGCACGTATGGTTTGGATGTGAACACGAGGGTGCTTAGGGAAAAGATCAGCCCACGTCGAGTCAGCAGTAGCAGTCAGCAAACAGGAGTTGGAGAAAGCCAGGCATGAATCGTAAATTGACGAGGTCTCAGATGGACCACACCTACTTACACCAGCAACAACCAACCCAAATACAAATAGGTATACATACTGGTTGAGACTAAGTATGACTGACACAGAAGAGTCGAAGTAAAGTAATGAAATCATGAAATGCACAGCTACCAGTGCCATGAGCCAAATTGCGAAATTCTGGAATTTGTGAATTTCCATTTTCAAGCACGAATGAGTGAATCAAATGAGAAAGAGATTAACCCTTACAAATAACTCCTGTATAAAATACCCAGATAGCGAGTATATTACGCAATTTAAGAAAATGTTGAAATGCACAGTATTTAGTACCAGGCTCATAAAATCCAACATCAACTGTAATAAAAACACAATACAGCAATTCCAACTGTGTCGCTGGAAGACCTTGCAAAAAGTACGAACATGCCTTGATAGCGGAAATTGCCAGCCAATGACATGCTAGATTTGGGCAAAAATAACGCTACAAAATAGATTAGATTAGAGGATTGTAAAAATGTGGCTTTAATATCCTTTCATGTATGCCAAGGAAAAAGAAGTATTTTGCAATAAATGTCAAGCACGGTAACAAATGTTCCGCTGTCCTCACATTACATTCAGTAGAAGCAACCAAATTATTACTGTGTCCGTCCATGTGCATAGGAGAAAGTGGCCGACTTTATGTTCGACATTATTTCCCTATCTTACGCACAATCTGAATAGCAAAGGAAGCAGTTTGGCAAACATGTAGATGTTGCTCTAAAAATTGATTGACCTTTTGGTGTAATGGATTTGTCTAATTACGTGTGCTGAGCATGTGATGTATGCAACATACTAGTATTTCTGCTGAAAGGAACGCTGTTGTACAGTTTGTTTTCTTTATTGCTTTAAACCTAATTTCGTATTTATACAATACAGAGCCGTAAAATTTAATGGTTTATTATTACTGTGCTTAGTAATAAATCATTACATTGTTTTCAATTTCGAACACAAAATGGAATAAAAGTTAATGTGTTTTAACGGTAATCTATCGGCTCTGATTAAGTCATAATAAATATTGAATACAATATGTTTAAAATTAACGGTTTTGTTGCCGAAAATAAGCGTAATTTTCGGTCAAACTTATGATGGTTTAATATTAATTAAATTCAAAAGAAAAATTTTTAAAAACCGTCGTATGCCATAGCACACCAGACTGCTTCCTGGTTTGATGATATCTGTCAACAATAGCAAAGTGGCGGAACAGTACCGTAACTCAGAGGAGTGTGTGTGTAATCGAATCAGCTTGAAACAACTTGACATGTCTGAATCCGTCCAGTTTTGTAACTACGACTGTACCTCCTATATTTGACAATAACAAACTGAACCACTCAACCGGGTGGTGAGTGAGAAGAGGGCCTAAAAAGAGAAAGCATAAAGAAACCCATCCTCCCTATCATCCAAACTCCCTAATGGAAACTACACAAATGGATGACATTAAGCTCACCTGAACCCAAAAATTGTCGCAGCATCATGTTCCATTTTGTACTATGACCAATTCCAAATGCACACAAGAAATTGGAAAATCGAACCTTGGGGCGTGCCCCAGATATCCACGTCTATGTATTTGGAACAAATGCCAAGGGAGTATGAAACGGGATCAAATTTGTTCATGGTTTTCTGCCTCACTCAACTAAGGGTCTGGTCGTTCATTCCATCATCTGTCTTTTTCTCCTCTATAAACGCCTGGCTGAACGTGCCACAAATTCATTGTGTTCCATCGCAATGCTCAGCTTTAAACATTACAAGGAACGCCTTGCCGCGCCACATGGGTCCACTACTCTAGTATTGATGTGCGCACCGGGTTGTTCAATAATAGAGAAGGGTAGGTGGACAGCACAAAAACTACGCTAACTACACACAACAAAAAGGATGACAACGACAAAAGTCTGTTATCAAACAATATAATTGGCACACTCCGCCAGTGAAAGTAAGTTTGTCCATGCTGTGGTCAAATGCGTTCACCAATCTGGTCAAAATCAAAACCAAGTTTTCCATTGGATGTAAGGAATAATGAGACAGGGCGGTGACCATTGTATTTCATATAATAATGACGCTAATGATTCACTGGTTGCAGCAGAAATTTGTATGAAAACTGGGCTGGGCAACTTATATACAAAAACTGCAGAGTTATTGGAATTTTGCTTATGACGGTTAACAACATTGTGGTAGAGAGGAAGGATTTTGTTAGATTGCTTACCGATACTATCAGCAGGACGATTTATCTACAAGAGCGTGGTTTCCCTTTACATTAATAATTTAATGAGTTTGCCTTAACAATTAGTGTTTACAACACGGCATGCCACGGTCACTTCTAAAATTGGACGACTAACTTTCCTGCCATTTAGATGTTTAACATTTGTATGAATACAAAGTATGTCAGAATTTCTGCATGAAGTCATACAAATGTACAGTGTTTCCATTAGTGCATATGCATGATTTATTGTACAGAAGATTGTAGTTCAGTAATAAGTTTCCAAGTCACAAATCAAAATACGTGGTTATTCAAATGGTCTGTAAGCATATTTTGCAAAGAAAGTTATGATAATTTCGAATTTGAAATTTGACTCCCACTGCCTAAAAATAAACCAAAATTCATCTTCAAACGTTGAAATGGATTTTACAAAAAGTTGAGATTATTTGATATTCATGAAATTTTTTCCCATCAACCAACCATTTGCACTACGATACGTATTCATCCCAATCTTGCTCCGACTTTCACAACCATACGAAACAGAATTGCCTGTTTTTAGGTCAGTTCTAGTTTATTCGCAAAGTTGTAATTTTGATTTCGACTTGATTTACGTGCGATGTACTCCCAAAAGATAGGGTCATAACGAATGATAAATGAGTTTGATACGGACGGTCCGTCCGATTATCTTCACTGCAGAGTGAAGTAATTTTACTTTTTGCTGATGTTACGATGATGGAAATGATGATAAGGGAGTGACTCACATTCTGATATTCTTTTCTCTTTACACTTTCATGTTATGCAAGCGGCCAAGACGTAAAAAGAAGCGATAAGCCTAACAGTACTCTCGGGCTGACAGTCATCACTCATCCGTTCTGTTTCGTTAACTTTATGACGTACAAGTCTCACTTGAAGGAGTTGGCAAGAAAACTTGAAGGTCAAGCCGAATAAAGACAATGAAATATCAAGAATAAAACACTTGCTGCTTTCTTTTATTTTTTCAAACGGAATCCAAGCCCGGCAAGCAAGACCCCGAAAGTTTTTTAAAAACAACAATTTTATTTTTTAAATAAACAAAGTTCGAGATTTTCCCAAAGAAAAGAAACAGAAAATTTTGGAGTTGTGACAATGTTTTCGTGCAGAGTGGACCGAGACTTGTTTGGAATTAATTAGATTGCTTCGCTGCAAGTATAAAAAAATATTTTTTATATAACCATGTAAAGACTGGTTGGTCTTTTTTATTCTCAAAATGGATTCCGTAAACTAAAGAAAACTAGAACTTTCTATCATCTAAAATTTATTTCTATTGACATTTTTTGGAGAAAGTTGGAGAATAATGTCCCACTTACAATGATATATTATGAAGGCATCAGTTGGTTGAAGTTGAAAATAAGTCCGAGAGTCTTCTACTAGTCTCTGAGTATGCATGCATGTCGGCTACTCTACTATTGTGTATTTGGTCGATCCATTATTGACGACATTGGAAAGTTGAGAGAAAAACGAGATAAAAAAGTATCAACTCTCATCCATCCAACACGGTGCCCAGATGTCCTGTTAACTACTACCAACTTTTACATCCAGTCTGTCCAGCCAACGTCGCACTTTGAACATTAGAAAGTGTAATTTTATACCCTGACTACTCGGATAACTGGGGAACCAGTACGGGTCCTATTTCCTACCCAATCCACGTCAATCTTACGAGCAGGAAGGATGAACAGGAGTACACTAAAGTAAAAGTAAGTCCACTTGGTTATGTTGTCCTTTGACCCAGTCTTACTAAATAACTAAGATGTTTACTCCTTCCTGAAAGTAAAGTAAGACTGTTCAGTAATGCTCAGATGTGCACACTTTCCTTAGAAATGGGCGGTCATGTCATTCTGTGAATGTAATCGCCTCCCCTTTGCAGAAAAAAAATTGTTATACGTTTCCCTCTTGGCCAGAGAAAGTACTTTCTTTACAGTTCGTTCTAGTTGGAGTATTCTCTCCGACAGAATTCGCAACAACAATAAAATAATTGCTAGGTGGTTCCAGGAAGGATTATCATGGGAATCTTAACTTCAAAATGAGTTATTGCCTACAAACCCACAAGTTTCAGAATACTATGTCTTCCAAATGTCTCACAATGGAAGCACGCCCCTTGAACAACACAGCAGAAGTGTCGTGGCACCCTGTCCAAAACTCAGTGAGTGATAAGGTGGGGTTCCTTCCGACGGGGGTGGGACTCGTACAGCTCTGCGCTGACCTAGCGAGACTCTCTTTTTCCCTAAAAAGCCCTTTCTAACGCTGCTACTTTCCGATGTGATCACCCTTCAAAACTGTGCCAATGATGCGAGGTGGGATTCAATCACGGCCAAAACAAACTGGAAATGTAACAGAAAGAAATAGGGATTTATTGAAAACAGGCCAATTGGTTAAACTTCGTAATTTAGTACAAAAAAGGAAATGATTCCAAATTCTACAGACTGACGTGAATGGTTCTAAGGCTAATCTTGTTCTCCTCTTGTGGGCGTTGCGGGGAAGGTCTTTTATAGACTTTGCTGACGGTCACTCTGAAGTTCACTAGCACTTTATCTCTAATCTATTACACATCACCACACATTCTAGGTTATCTACCTTCAGTCAGTATACTGTAGCTTAATGATAATTAAATTATGTTATCCTAGGATTACTGTCTACTGGGAAGGAATAACTAATTTAATTTAGACAATTCTAAGAAATGATTCTAATTGGAAAATTAGACTGGCTCCGGCCGGTCAGTTCACCCGCTCGGAGGTTACTTACACACAAATCTCAAATCATGCATGCAAAAAATCACAAACTATTCATATTATGCTGCATGATTTCTTAACTATGCATTACAAGAAATATTTATGTTACTAATTTAGCTCTACCGGCGACAAGAAGGTATATGACATAGGAATAAGGTAATGCTGTTAATGTTAGGAAAGATAACGAGCAAAGTGTCCGAAAAATCCGTATCCAGTTCCACATAAAAAACCTGAATTCCAAAAGTCGCTGGTGTATTGTTATCTGCCCTATAAATTATTCTATAGGTAAGTGGAAAAATATTTGAATTTTTTTAAGATAAAGGTCCCGTCGGGATTTATAACGAGTCACTTCCATTTGTAAATTTCTGATAACACCAAATTCTTGAATAAATGCAGATGCCGGCTCAGTATTGCGTGAGAACACACAATTAAATGTGTGCTGAATTATAAACTGCGTTTGTAATAATAATAATAGTAATATGCGAACCACTGCTAAAAATCACAATTTTTAATGCAATAAAGCATCGCCACCAGAAACGGGGGCGAGAAAGAACTTACATCTTTGTCCATCTTCCCCATCCCCCCACCACCCCCAGTGTTTACCGATGCTGCGTTCATCTTCGCTATACAAGTACTGCACTAGCAATTATGCAAATAAACACTAATTTTCTAAGACTGTCGCAACCACATTTTATTAATTATGTGCCTATGTTCACTTATTGCCACAAATAATTTGTTCTCAAACAGAGTATCGAGTACCATCTCCATTATTATTGCAGATATTCTAACACCCACAAAAATCACAAAATATTGAACACAAAAAGGCAGTTATATCAGTTCTTGAATTGTATTCGATTTTATGCCGATAACACAAAATTTCACTTCACAAGAAGCCTGGAACAGAGAACCAAGTCGCTACTTTCACCAAGAGGACCAACTGGATACTCGGAGGAAAAAGAGAAAGTGAAACGGAGAAACTCAACCAAAATATCTCACGGGCTGAGTCAACTACTGCACCAGTTGGGATGGCGTTGGTTTGGTCTCGATTCCGTTTTCCTTCGCCTTCACCGTACAGCTTTGTCTGTTCTGCTTTCCAGAAGCCTAAATTTATTCAAACAAACCCAACTCCAACTAGTTGGACACCTACAAACTGAGCATTTTGAAGTGACAAGAAACATGAAAGGAAGGCTTGTCTAACACACCATGAAGATGACACTATTAATTTGGTCCATTTCTGTCCACGACAATGTTTTTAAATGGAAATGTTCAAATCGTCATAGCTAAATCCTTCTCATCTCTGCCCTTTGGGCTCATCTCACCCAAATCCAACCTCAGACGGGCTCATCATCGCTATTGTTGTGCCGTCATATAGAATAAATGACGCGTGGAAATACATTCAGCAAAAAGTAAAATTGTTAGATATTTAAGTTTTGTTGGGCAAAAAAGGTTTTGCCATTCGCAAACAAAAACCGTTAACCTGTCAACGAGACTCGTAGTTCGCCACACTTGGACAACTTTGTCCATTTGGTGTTTTCCTTTCCTTTCCTTTTGGAAACATTATTTTAAGTGCCTCATTGTTTGGGTACGGATTATATGGCTTAGGAACGTATGACCGTAGTTTCCCTTAATGTGTAACCTATCCTAAACTTTATGCGTATCACTTTGGAATTGAGTTGTTAGGAATAATTGGATTTTCACGATTAGAGTGTACTTGCCATTTTTAAATAAAAAAGCATGATCGCCGCATAAAATTGAATAATCTTTTCATCTTTTACTTAAAACTTTTTCAAATTTTTCAACAAAAATAATCGATTTCCAAAACTTAAATTCCATATTTAAACAGTTTGTTTACTGTAAAATATAACTTATTTTTTGGTTATACAGATTTTGTAGCTGTTGATTATGAAATGGGAACAGGTTCCCCGTAGGCAAAAAATAGTAGTGAAGTTTTTTTCTTTGTCTATGATTATACCACTCTAATTCAACCCACGCCCGAACTGAACAAAGTATTGAGAGCTGAGAAAAGCAGCGAGAGAAAGCATTCATGAGCAAGAGAAACTCACAGGTCACATCTGTTGGAAAGTAGAGAAAGCAAACATGAATTGAGTTGAGAAAAACTGTTGTGAAGATGGCCACCAGTCCACAACCATATTTGGGTGACTAGAACTCCTCGCGTCGAATAGAAAATGTTTTGCATAAAAACATTCAGACTGACTATGAGATTGAATCAGTATAATGTTCAGGGAAAACCCGTATTCCATAATTACACACACAACATCTGACATTTAAGTGCCTCGAAATATAATTAGGCCGAAAATTAGCAAGGTTCTTCTGTAGTCCACTATGACCACTACTAATTATATATGAATGCGATTTTGCTTATGTCCATATGGGTCAGTAAATACGGATAACTATTAGATTTTAATTTTTCACCACCCTCTTATACTTTTGTCCAGGAATAATTCCTACTAAGTGCTTGAAACTCGTAAATGTTGAAAACCTTTTACACTCTGAATTCTTTATCACGACTAGAAATCGACTTAATGACTTCATTGTCTATAATTCAATGGAGCATGAATTTGGGACGTAAACTAATAGACCAAAGGAAGAACAATATCTACTCCAAGTAAAAACATTGCAGCTACCTGAATAGCAAGCAAAGATCTCAATTTATGCTGCCATAATGACGTTCAGGAAAGGTCGAATGTTTTTTTGGTCCGTGCGACAATAGGCCACACACGCAATGCTCTAACCATTTCCAATCATTTAATAATGCATGGATGAGAAAGGTTAAAACAGCATTTTTTAATGTCATTGTTGTATAAAATGCACTGATGAAAGAACATTTATTTTGGCAAACAGAAGGAGAAAGTAAGAGCTCGGAGGCCAGGGCTTTCCATGCAACTTTTATGACTTCATTTTCATCACTAATGGCTTTCAATTACATGCACATTTGTTTCAGCATCTCATTTTCTACAGCTGGTGACATCATTTTGTAAGTCCTTGTGCTGTGGATTATATGTATTGAGTCAAAGCACGAAATTGCATATTTTATACCATGTAAAACGCCTTTAAAAAATAACTTGCTTTTAATTTATGATCAAAGTCATCTCGGCGAAGTCCTATCACCCAATGAAGGAGGAACTAATGTGGAAAGTCACTAAATTCACTGCTTTTCACCATTTCTTTCGAACACGGAAATGACAAGGAAAGTGAAATTGAGACATGATTTAAGCGCACTGGTTTCCTATACTTTAAGCTAAATAAGTAGATCACTCGAAGGGAATGAATAAATTCGTTTTTCGGAGAACTTGATACCTTATCCCATCCTTGGAGAGCAATATCATGTCACATAGGATATTTTTCAAATCCTTTGTGCAAGTGAAAGTTGAATACGAGTCAAGGCCCACGGTAAATAATAAGAGAGAGGAGTGGTTGGTTATTTACTGGATGTGAAAGTGATACCAACGCCCGTCACATGACATTTAATCGATAAAGCAAAAACAAGCAAAGCAAATCTAGAAATAGAACCTTGATTTCGATTGACAACGCACAATAAGACACTAATGGACTTAAGAGGAGCAGTTATTGTCATGCTATATGGACCTAGAAATGTGGGAGGCAGATAAAGAATACTATTTATATGGACCATGAACATGGAAAGATTGAAGATAAATGTAAAATTCCCAGCCAAATAGACCCCGACTACTACAAGTACGTAACCTTAATGTGCAATTATCTTTGATGTTTTTACATGGGTGGCTTTCTTTCTCATTTTGCAACGCATAAAAAAAAGGATTTAAAAAGTGCTACATAAAAGCAAATGAGTGTGTAATTGAATTGTGAGGATGAAGTAAAAAATAACAAGCGCTACACGTACGAAATTGCAGTAATATCACACATCAGAATCAGCACAGATAGATGTTCCTCCAACTAAGATAACATTATTTATCCTGGATCAGTTCAGAACACCAAATCAAGTTGGGGTGAACCTAACCAAATCTCGGTGGGACGGTAGATGGTAATCAAGTTGGCTCAATTCCACACAATAGCAATCCCCGCTGACACTGATTAACTTTTCATGCATGCTTGGGTCGTACTCAATTCCAAAATTCATTTCATTTCCTCCGAGGCAACCATCATAATGTCCACAACAACATATTGCAATCAGACCTAATTTAGGGAAGCAACAAGCGTCCTGCCTGGCATATCACAAGGTATAAACTAAAAAAGAAGTAATTCTGTGAGTTTTTTAGGAGTCGGAGTAAATTAAACTGGAGAAAGCAGGTTGATTATTTTAGTTTTTTCTTTTAAAGGATATTTTTAAATATATGCCGTTTTCTTGAAAATTATGCTTTCACCAAATAACTTCTCTTTCAAAACGTGTAATTAATTGTCAATATTATAAACACCCATTGGAATTCGTTTGAAAATTTCCTGACAGCAGTTCTGAACTTGGAACATATTTTAAGCAAATGTTCAAAAGTTTAATAACTCAGTTCTATGCACAAATATACGTAGTGACTAAGTTGATGATGGAAGGTTTCTACTTCAATACGTCCAGGAGAGTATTAAATAACTTGTGCACACAGATCATAATGAAAATTTGGACGTTTTGAGCCATAGAAAGAGGAACTAGGAAGAGAACTTTGCAGATTCCGGGAATTATATTCATTATAATTCCAAGAAATTGGTTGAAATTATGATGCCAAAAACATGTCTATCATTTGCCAACTTTGATGAAGTAGCACTAGAGACAAAGGAAAATGCTCTTATGAATTCTTGATGAAGTTTTACAGTAAACCCTTCAACGGCGATGTGAAGTGATGAGTTTCGGACGGAATTGCCCAAATAACTGGGAAGCAAAGTAAACTAAACAAAACTAAATTACAACAAGTGCTTATCTTCCTCCACTCTCGACAACTTCATCACTAATACAGAATCGCACTCGGGAGCTCTCTCACTCAACCACTTCTTCATGTTCATAGCTTAGTTTTGATTGATACGAGAACAATGGAGAGATGGAAAAACATAAGGAATGAAGTGGACGGAATGCATTTACGGAGCTCGAGTCACGTCCAGAATATTAATACCAATCACAATTGCAGAAATACTGTAATTTCATAACCACAGACTATCATATACACAAAATTACAACCGCCATGACAAGTTATGGTCTAGTGGCCGGTAACCGGATGGTACAACGAGTTTTGTAGCAATACTAATTGTAAGAGTGAAAGTGCATAGAGACAGAAGCAACATTGACAATTCATGAAGAAATGTCTTTTATCTTAAGCTATAACAAGATTAATTTGATATTCAAATTCCGTCCTCACCCTAATAAATTCAGCAGTTTTCATGTCTTCTTGGCTATCTTGGCGTCGATGTAAACGAGTTGTATGTCTTCCAGCTGCTGAAGGGGGCGACATAGGTCTTCCGTGCTCATTAGAGTCTTGTATTTACTTGTTGAAAACTAAAATATGTTTTGGATTCCTTGGACTAGAGATTCAGTCGCTTATACAATTTTCAAGTTATGTGATTCATTGCAACATGTTCTTCCTGTCTAAAAAGGAGAGGATATAGTGGACACTAATATATGAAGAATAGGAATAATGCATTATGTATCATACATCACATCAAATCAGTTCAACAATGATTTTCTAGATTTAATCAGAAAGCAGAAAATTACTTTCTTTTAAGTTTTCAGTTCTATACATTCAATTTCTTCTGATTGTATGTAACTCTTCTCAGGACATAATTACAACTGACAATGCAACTGCAATTCACATTCAGGCTCAATTTCAGTTCAGCTCTGATCCATGATGGAATAAATTCCTTTTTGACGTGCCGTGTGGTCGTAAGCAAGGTGAGTTGGAAAGTTAGAGATGCATAAAAGATTCCAGAGTTCTTGGTTGGTTTGAGGTTATAGCTCGATTTGCTCGTCTTTGCTTTCACTATAGTCAAAAATGCCAAAAACCTTTCCGATAAGTTATCTAAGATTTCGAACGGATATTGTATCGATGGAGCTGTCTTCTCCGGTTGGTAGTGAGTGACTGAAGAGGAGTGTCTATCTCTCGAAAAAAGATTTCTTTGTCCCGTTCTTCCTTAAAAGTACACAGATCTCCTCCAACTTTCTTTTGGAACGTTTTCTATTCCTCCTTCGTGTACTTGTTTACCATTAGCACTGGATGGAATGGGCTACTTACAATGCGTACAAAGCAATAATGTGATGCAATGTGGGACCCAAGTCGTAATATTAGTAGAATGGATGTGTCTCTATTGTGGGGCACTGAGCGGAGGAAATCAATCAGCCTTCTCAAGGTGGCTCACTTCTCTATTCGTCTCCATTACATTTTGCATTGGAATTCAACCCTTCCTGAGTCCATCAATTCAAATTCAAATGGGGTTCTTCTATTTCATCCCATCCAAATTGGCACTCTTTTGAAGATTTGTAGCATCGGATGAATGAGTGAGTGAAGGCCAGAATTTGAATTATCCATATCATTGTTGAAATACCGTCGAAATTCTGGAAATGAAGCGAACAATTCAGACATTCATAGTTCTAGTATTCTGGTGAACGAGCTCAGAGTGAATGAATGCACAAGTCAGAAGATCAGAAGAAAGTTCTTCTATCCGGTTTCTCAAATGATGAATATCCGTTTTATGTTCCATTTCTCATTCCAATCCCTTGTAGAGTGAATAAAACGAATGGTTGAAATTTCCAGAATTTGAAATTCTGGTTCATGGTTTCGATTGGATTTCGAAGAATGCCTTGAAAAAAAACGACAAGTCTATCGCTGTCAATGCTGTGAAAAATTATGGTTTTGTTGCTCAACCCCCAATTTCTCAGATTGTCATTTTAGTCCGTAGAAGTATTTACTTTCTCCTCCATACGGCATTGTGGCCGTGATTTGTCAAAGGAGGAGAAAACTTGGAACCATTTGTACCATTTGTGTAGAATGGGATGGGGAATGTCGGCGATCAAAAACTTTCACTGGGTGGTGGGATGTGGCGTGGAAAATATTTACCATCTGGTCATAGTCGACACAATCCAACAACAAACAACTGCACAACAAAGCCCAACCAAGTAAGTTCCGTTCAATTGCACTCGTTTGTTCCGCTTCTTCCTTCCATGTGGCCAATCTCTGGCTTCGTTTGTTGGTTATGGTGGTTAGGTTAGCGAGTCTGATTCTAGTTGTAGTACTGAGTGGATGATGTTGATTCTTGATTCAATTAGTGGAATATATGCCGTAATAAACTCGGGAAAACCAAACGGTCCGCTTCATTGTTTGGAGTCGGATTTTCACCAGGCCAGACGGTGTTTGTCAGATTCCTTACAACATTTCTCGCCAATTCTTTGCACTCGGATCCAAGTTGAATGAACAAATAAATACAAACCTTTGCAAGGTTATTTTGTGTTGACTGCTGAAGTGAAATAAGTTTTACTGGCAATAATATTGAATGCTATGTTGCATAATTTTATTGAAGTATGTATAGAACCAGATTATCAAGAGTCGATTCACCAATAATTTTTTATTTGTTGTGGGAAACGATAATGACTTTTTTTGGTGGAGTAGTTTCTTTTATTTGATTTTCTTTGAGTTATGACTATTATGATGATTGGATATGTTAAGTGAACAGCAATTTTTTCACAAAGTTCATCGCTGATTGTATGATATTTTTCAGACTATATTTGATTGTGCAACGAGTGGATCACAATTACACGAATTTGTGGAATGAACGACCACTCCTAATATATTCCATTTTTTGTATGGTATACTTCAGCCACCATTTAAATATAGAAATTGGGTTGAGGTAGTTGCTAAGAATCTTGTTTAGTCTTCGTTTGACTGTGGAGTGGAAGTTTAAGATGGGTGTTGATAATTTGGTGCAGTTAAAGTCGTCGTTAAATTTCGAAATCCAGATGTGAGGTCGCTTTCTCCATAAATCTTTTGAAGCATCCTCACTTGAGCCGACCAGAAGCGTCTACAGAATAGTAGTCCAACGTAAACAAAGTAAATGCAATTTCGTTCCAGTCCATAGTTTGCGATACCGTTTTCAATTTCTTTTAGTAAAAAGTATATCTAGTCTATGAACAACGTAATCCTATTTTATTTTGGCAATTTACACAATTGCTAAAATTGAACGACAATATACTTAAACGGCGTGTGGAACACAATTCAATTTAAAGGGAGTGGATGAAATCTTTCTTGTTTTCTACCCGTTTTTGCATTCACATCAAACAATTTGATGCGTTTGGGTAGTAGCTCTTTGTACCAAAATGAATAAACAGCCCCTTAAAACAACAAACAGAAGAAAAGTCCACTTAAACATCAAAGCCCACTTGTTTCTCCTTAACTTCACCTTTTTTGATTTAATTACTTCAACATTATACAGATTCGCGTCTTCAATGCATGTGTGTGATCTAGTTTTCGTTTCGTTTAACCGTGCGATATTTTACAAGGAAATTGCCTATGTGTATTCAACAAGGATCTGTTGTGGTTTCAAGTAGTTGTGATCCATTGTACGTTGCTTTATTTTTACTCGACTACTAACTTAAACAAATCAAATATTTCCACAAGCGTGCTCCACTTGTTTTTCATACTTCCTATTAAATGGTGAACATACTTATTAATAATAATATCCAAAACAGCAAAAAAATATTAAATACATTAGAATCCCTTAGTCCAACTGTTAAAAATAAGAAGGGTTGGTTGCGTCAAATCGAACAATCGGAAATAAGTTTCAAACCTATCTTAAAAAATATGGCGGCTTATTTACTCTGATGACAGGAGGAAATAGGCCGAAATAATGCAAAGCCCTCAAATTCAAGACATGAACTCCAACTTTCAATTCACGATATGAGAAATGGGAAATAAATCTGGAGAAGATTACTCTCATAGTTCATGACATTCTCACTCTTCTCAAAAACCTGCCAACCGTGCAAAAATACCATCAACTGTCACTGACCAATTCAACTCAATGAAGCTGCTGAGTAACTCCAAAAAATATATATTTCTACTTTCTTTGCGACATTGACTAGCCATTCGTAAATCACTCGTTTAAAAAGAATGTAGCGAAACGGCTCAATTTCACTCATACTCATACTTTCCCATAAGGAGCATGAGGCGAGGTAAGGAATTCTCATATCGTTTCATAACTCAGACAGAAGAAAAGAGAAAGTTATGCGGAATGAAAGGAGTGAAATTGGAATTATTTCTCAGTTTAGTTTCATCATGCAAGTGAAGAGATTTTCTGGTTGCGAGTGTTTCCTCATAATATGGTCCTTCATGATACGGGGTAGTACACGCAACTCTGTTATTTACTGTGAATTCAATGGAAAGCGGATTTGAAAATCCACAAAATCCTTTTTTTTTCTTGTGAAATTTGAACTCAAATTTTGTCAAGTAAAAGAAAAGCAAAAGTCGGAATGCTGGGTCAGGTCTTTCTAAATCCAGGATCAGCCAACCAATGACCTCAATTTCTCCAGTTTATATCGAGTGTTGAACTTGAATGTGGTAAATTGGCACATGACAGCAAACAGCTGAACGCACAACAACTTGCTTGCCCCATCATTTGGTCTGGTTATATTTTATTAAGATGTAAGTAGAAATGGGGGTAGGGAAGCATGAAGGCATAAATTGAGTTGTAGTCTGAATTTGAATCTATGTAAGTGGCAGAGTGCTTCTTGGAGCAGTATTCATACACGGACGAATGAACTTATGACAAAATGTGGACCTATTTTGGTGTCCTGCTTCGTCCATTAAATTGTTTTATGCGTTTTTTTGCATGGCTAAAATACCACGAGGTGTGTGCATGTGAATGCTAACCATGTTGGGTTGTTTGTAAAATGAACTTTTTTCTTTGATCTTGTCCTCCATCCGACTTTACGTTTGATCTTTTTCAAATGAAATTGGAATATTGAGTAATAAAGCAACTTAAAGGTAAGGCTGAGATTTAATGGCGATTTTTTCGTATTAGCATAAATGACAGCACCCATTCTGATTTATATACGGCTTGGGTAAAAAGTGGAAATTTTATCATCATTCCATAACATGCTCCACATTGATGACTTGCGACGTAGGATGACATGTGTATGGAAGGCATAAAATTTACCATAATTGTTCTAGTTATTCACAAACTTTGAAATGAGTCTTTGAAGACGAAAAACAACTGTTGCTGCCATGAATCAGACACCCCTTTTGTTTTCTGGGTGAATCTAATTTTGACAACTTTTTTCTAAAAAATCATCCACGGCATTGTTTGAATCAAAACATGCCCCGGAAAAAAGTACGTATCGAATATCCAACTATTGGAATTATTTTATTAGCTACGCTGAGAAAATATGAGCAAAAAGTATTGAATTTCCTGTCCTTTGGGAATAAAGAACATGGACGGGATGTAAAATAATGGAAGAACAAAAAACAAAATATGAGGCTGACTAACTGAAATCCACAACTTGGTTTTTGCTAGATGGAGAAATCATGTCAAGGGGAAATGTCTATTACATTTTGCATTGCGTTCTTTCTTTTAGCGCGTGATATACTGGGAGTAAAATTTTACTTGAACCGTCTGTCAGTTGAATGGTTAGTAGACGGATGGGTTGGATTGGATGGAGTGGAAATGAAAGAAACAAAGGTATCTTATTAGAGAGCAAAATTCTTAGAGTCTCACTGACATGACATTTGATACAAATTCCCTTGGAGCATGATTCCGACTGTCTGACTACTTACTGTCCGCATACCTTACAAACGAATGCCGAAAGCAAGATTTGGTTGGTATAGTTCATTTCATTCGCTTCTCCTTCATGTCAGATTCCTATCATGTGTCAATAATAACTCAAACCTCTGCTTTCTCCTCAGATAACGAAGTTAATTTCTGTACATAATATAATTGGAAGGTTGGATTGAATTGCGTTTTATCATTGTTCAAGTATTATTGTTCTGAGCTAAGTTACAATTTAATATGTAATTCCCACTCGGAAATTGAATTCCACCAAAGAATTAGAAAATGTGCAACGGCAGAACGTGACAACTTTCACAAATGTCACGTGTGGTATTAAACATAAAATGGGAAGTGACATTAATGCACGACATGAAGGAAATGTCGTATAATCTCAACGGAGCGGTAAAAACCTACGGAAAGTAAATTAGTGGAGTGAAATATTAGCGTCCGTACCAATTTTATCACTAGTTTTTTGTAAAACTAAATATTTACATACTGAGAAACTAAAACGGTATCGCAAACTGGAACTTTCATCGTGCTTACATGACACTCACAGTAAGTGAAGTATTGGATTAAAACTTTTGGCAAAACACTTGTCAGTGTAACGAACAGGTAGATTTGTCACATGTAAAATGTCACATTGAAAATAAAAAAGTACTTTGGAGAAAAGTTCTCATCAGTGTCACAAAATTAAGTTCATGAAATAGTCATCATGGGAGAAAGTATCCTCAGAGAGCACTTTCTTTCCTCTTACAATGTCCTGTGTATTAAACTATGATGCTCTTAGTTATCAACTGAGTTCATATGTTATCAACATAGCCACTATCACTATTACAAGAATTTGGTGAAAGTTTTATTTTTACGCCGCACTATAAACTTTAGTTTCCTGCACGGAGTACTGAGGATTCCTATTTTTATTAAACGGCTATCTTGCAGAGAAATTGGAACACACTCCGTTTTTACTCCCAATTACATATTTCGTAAGTAATAAAGTAATTGAAATTCCGGTCTTGTTGTGAAACACTACGTTATGCGTCCACCAAAACCACTTCACTTTATCAAAGAATTCACTTGACCGATTGTGCAACTTAACGTCATACTCGAGATGAGTACAATTTATTGTGAATAACTCCTGCTTTTTTTTAAAACAAATGCTAGCTTCTGTTCCACAGCCAATCCAGTCTTTTTTCACGTGGCCAACTGAAGGAGAAAGCCAGGAGGTGAGTATCAACGTGAGTAAAAACGAGGCAAACAGTCAGATAATGTAAAGTAAAGGAAGTCCGTGTTGTCCACAGAACAGAACGAAAAAGTGAGACTAGCAAAGTAAAACCCGGGTCTTTCTCTGCAAACTCCTGTTTCACCCTCTTCCTCCGTCTCCAAGTTCTCTCATCTCGCAGGGAGACACGGTACATCCTCCCAATAGTAAAGCACGGCACGGGGAGAACATGGAATACTTTCCCCACTAGTCTGGTAACTAAAAAAGCGTAGGCGCAACTCCGGGCGAATCACTGTTGCTTGCCTGCCACTGTTTCATATCCAAAACCTCGTATTTTGAGCCACAACGCAAACTAACTTTGCTACCGTGCTGATGATCTTCGGTCGACTTGAAGCAGGCAAAAAATCTGGTGATTTCCAGTTTTGTCTGACCGAGGAAAATTGTTTGATATAATTTTGGGAATTGATAATGGTCAAGTAGAAGGTTGAGTATGTTAGAAACTGACAAGGCAGGATCGGAGGCAAAGTTTAATGAATTGAGTGAATTATGCAGTTTAGCTCCAAACCAAAATTTGACCACTAAAGCTAAAAAGTTAAATGAATCCACATATCCTGTTTGCAGGGTATTTAGATATTTATGGAGGAAGGAACGGTGTAATGCACTGAGCGAAGGATTGGACTAGAATAGCTAATGTCATTGATGGAAATAGATCTGGATTGGCTTGCTTGTTTAAATAACACATGTTGTGGACAAAGGCTTAACTAGTTTATTGAATAAAAAACACACCCACTCACATGCACAAAGTTAAATTGAACTGAAAAACAGATCGTCGGACTCCAGCACGCAAAAAAATTCCAGTTCTATTCAATCTCGGCATTCTGATTCGTAAAGTTCAGAATGGAAAAAGTAAATGCGTAGCAAAGAAAATAATAAAATTGTAGGGCAGCTGCGACTCTGCAAATGATGTTTAAGGTTTCCCATTCATTCGGCGTACATTTGCCTTTCGCCAGAATGAAAGCAAACTAATTTGTTTGGCTTGGAATAGAATGAAATTGTTATTTTGATCATGGTATATATTAACTAGCATTTCAGAAATTGGATGACTAAATTAATAGGTTTGTTCTGTTTTCAAAATTCTAAACAAGTTTTGCATTTTTTGTTGGGAAAAGAATACTTTAATCAAGTAACAAATATAAGATTCTAGTTAACTCAAATTATAGATAATCAAGTTGAATAGTGAAAGGAAAAGACAGCGAATAAGAATAAGTACCGATAAACAGAATGACATGTCGGAACGGAAGCATTCACTTTTTTTGCATTCTTTATTTTCTCATATTTTTTCAATAAAATGTCGGTTGGCTTTCGTGCAAATTTGGAAAGATGTCCATCATTGTTTGTGTGAGTTGAACGGCATCTTCAACTCCACCGGTCTGAGACTACTTTCTCCAATATTAATACCCGTCATGTTTGTCGGTCGTGGTCACTTCAAACATCATACTATCCTCCACACTTTCCACCCGCTTAGCAGATGAAAATGTAATTATGAATGTGTCAAGAACTGAAAACTATTTGTTGAATTGACCAAACCCATCGAATCGGGAATAGTGATTTAAATGATGTGCGGTATTTCACAAAACAATTTCAAAACACTGGCTCGGGCTAATTGCAGTCTGCACTGGAGGTTTCTTTAAGCCTCTGGTGCTATTCTTATCATACCGCCGTTGTTTAATACTCTACTACCTTGTCAAACAACCTTTACCGCTCTCAAGAAAAACAAGAGCCGTCGTGTACTAACTCCTGATCCCTGCGGCTTCCTTTATTTTTTTACCTGATTTTCAAACAATCTTTCACTCATCAAGGCTTGATTATTATACAAAGCAGTAACCCGACTGATACAATCTGAACTCGTTTCTGCCTTGCGGAATTCTTACGTCGCTAAAAAAACACCATTTTTTGCTCCATGAATCTGCGCGATTGACGATGACATATTTATACTGGATAACTACCGACCTTAGCAAACGAAGCAAAAACAGAGGCTGATTAAGGATCAGGCCCATTAAGGTCAGGATGTTCAGCGGCTAGAGATAGATGGGTCAAAAACATCGCTTTACACTTTGGTGGTGATGAGGAGGACAACTGAGCAGGCAAAACATGGTTAACAGCTCAAATAAAAGTCCTATTAACACCGTAATGGTGAAAATGGTGGCTCATCTTGCACCGTAATGAGTCTCTCGTAGTTTGTACCACCACTGCAGTTGAAATACAATGCATTTTGTAACCGTAAAAAAATAGCCAGGCCAGCCATTATCACCACAGTTGAGTCTTCCTGGCTTTCTTTCTTCTTAATCTGATGGCGTTGAAAGATGAAAAATGAGACGGCGGACTGTTCATTATGACCATTTACAGCCAGTTGCTGCTTCCTTATTTTTCACAACCTGTCTGCAAATTGCTAACAATTTGTTAGTTCAGGTTAGTTGGAACTTCATGTACAAAAACAACTACCAGGAAGAAAATGGGAAAAAATAAACCAGCCCTTACATCAACGGTATCACACACCCTACCACTATAATGTATGGTTTCTAAAAGAAAGGAAGAACAACAACGTGATGGTTTA
The DNA here is from genome assembly GCA_036491905.1 of Folsomia manolachei. Lineage (NCBI taxonomy): Eukaryota > Metazoa > Arthropoda > Collembola > Entomobryomorpha > Isotomidae > Folsomia > Folsomia manolachei. The sequence continues at coordinate 1,457 of JAAXNX010000073.1, read as the reverse complement.
CTTCCTCCAATGGGCATATTCGAGCTGCCTATCCAAAATGCATGTAACTTTCCTCGTTTCGACTACTAAAAAATTATCCTCGCGTAACAACTACTGACAACTGGCATTCAACGTGAAGAATAGTTTAATGTCTTCTCATTTTCGAAAAACTTCACCTTGTCCTAGGGAGGTTTGGACATTAACTGTTAACTACTTTTCTTGATTCTAAGAATACTTTTTTCTCTGAAAAAGTTTATGGGATTTTGTCAAAAGAAAGTTGAAAATACATTGTAGTTCAAAAAGACTGGAAAATAAACTTCTTTTGAAATGTAAACCACCAAACAAATTCATATCGAATCTTCATTCCACTCGCATTCCATCAACTAACACCTTTCTCGGGACTTTTACAACTTTGTCTCATTTTGCCATTTTGTTTATATTTTTCAACAGATATACTTTGTTGGGTTTGTTTAGGTGCTTCTTACAAAAGTTTTTCAAAACTTTCAGTATTTTAAAAATTTCAAAAACTTTACCATTAAACACATACACAGGGAAGAAAGCATGAATAAAGTAGCTCGACTACTCTACATCAACATAATCTGAAAGACTGGTTGATAGGAGTATCCAGAACATTGGTTTTATTTTATATTGAAAACAAGGAGAAAGTTTGTTGATTTCAATGTACGGTGTCGGGTCGTTTGAAAAAAGAAAAAACGGCTTTTCCTGTCAATCACAGTTTTCAACTGTTTCTTGAAGTCTCTAGAATCTAATTTACTCCCAATGTCCTCCGCATACATTGTTTGTTGGTTTTGTTGGGTCATATATTTTGTACAATGGGTTCGTGAATGAACATCGATCAACAGTTTCGTATTTGGTTCATTTGCCCCCTCGGTTGTTTCGATTTTCTTTAACAACGTCGTTAAACTGACAGGTTTTAGAGAATAGATGGACATTGTGCATATATCCAATTATTGAAGCAGTGTCCATAATAATGAACTTGGAAATACTCGTTTGTGTCGCTTCATTACTTTGAACTCCAATAAAGGCCATAACCATACCGTTTTCCCAACGGAGTGAATGAAGCCGTAATTCTTACAATTTATACAAAAGTTTATGACCACCGTAACACTTATCGTTTACTTAATTTTAAATAAGCTGTATTGAACTTGAGATATATTAAGAGTAATAGTCAATTTAGAAGATTATGCGTCTTTAGATCCAGCCGACGAAGTTTAGAGATATCGTACCACGTTACGTGCTTTACTAGTTCGTCAAACAAATCAAACGTGATCTCTACGCAGTAAAAGTGAGTTGAAAAAAATCAGTCTGAAAACAATTTGGTATAGCCGACACCAAATAAATAAACTAGTTTCACCTGGAGAAAACAGCTTAGCTTTTCTCTTTTATGAGTTTTGTGTAACGAGGAGTTAAAATGAGTTTGGTAGTTTTACAACTCATTTCTACGTGCTCTAATACCA
>JAAXNX010000072.1:0-53671 GCA_036491905.1 Folsomia manolachei | reverse complement strand
TAATGCCATCTAAGGAATTAGTTGACCGTTCAAACCACCATTTTCAGACAATTAGATTTTATGTGTTTTGGCATAAAACGGCTAGTTCTAGCTCTCTCTTGTCGTTTCGGTAATGTAATGGTGTGTGGTTGTGTTCAATTAAATTGAAGGCAACAAAACGGTTTAATACGTTAAAACAAAGGGAAGAGAATTTCAAAGTTCTGGGATAAGGCTTGGTGATCCCTCCTTGGAATAAGCCAAGCCTACAAATTTTTAAGGGTCATTTCAATTTGTCTCTCTGTGTGAACTCATCTTCAAGGAATAAGAATAAATTCTAATGTGCTGTTCACTTCAAATTTTGATCATATCTCGGTGACATATTGTTTTAGGAGAAGTAAATTACAAAATTTCTGTTTCTTGCCGTGAAACAAAAAAGTGTATGAAATTATTTCTGAATTTATAATTTTGATTTGAATTTCTTTCTCATTTTGAATAACTTTGACTATAATCTGACAACAGAGCCCTGGCACCAGTTCGTCTTGATGAGTGTAGAAGACAAGTCCGTAATTGTCAGTACTGATAAGAAGACAGGTGTGAAACCTTGTCGCATCAGATGAGATCGAATCAAATCATTATTAAAAACAAGAAACAGGAGAGATGAAGATTGTCCGTGCATCGACATTGACACCGAACTCAACAGACGTATGCCCTCACTGTGTGAAATCTTGTCGCATCAGATGAGATCGAATCAAATCATTATTAAAAACAAGAAACAGGAGAGATGAAGATTGTCCGTGCATCGACATTGACACCGAACTCAACAGACGTATGCCCTCGCTAAGATGTACTGATCGGGACAAGTATTCAAATCAGAACATTATTTTTTAAATAGAATAAAGCTACATGATCCTGCTTTTAGTTTGGTTTTGTTCTAGCTTGAGCTTTTTATTCGATTTCTATTAAGCATTGGTCAGTCAGAGTAAAATTCTAGTTGAATTTTACACCTCAGTAACAACCTCACATGCTTCCTGGTGCATGAGGTGGTAATGATGGTCAAATCATATAACAATTTCAATGCTATTACTATTCAATTAAATAAATACGTAAGACAACTTATACGAGAAGAAACTAAACGGGTTGTCCACTAACATAGATTGAATTATGTGAGGATAAAATCATTTGTCCAGTTCGATAGGTTCAGGTTAGCTTGGTCATGTTGATTGTGATATGTTATTAAGAGTATCACTTCTAAAAGGTAGATGAATTTTTTACTAGCTCATGTTCATTCCACTTTAATGAATCGTTTTCTTGTATGCTTGACTGAATCTGAATGGTGGAGCTTGAGAAGAAGTGGATGCGGATGAAGGCAAGTAAATAAAATAAAACTGTTACGACATCCAAGGGTCAACTATTTAAGCTACAGACTGGATGAAAGTTGTGCTCATTAAACGCTTTGTAATTGTCTACTTAAGTGCATATCCAGTTACATATACATAAGGAGGTTTGTTACAGGAATGCATTTCTTTAGCCTATAAAATAAAAGTTACATGAGTGTGAAAAAAAAAGTTCACGTTAGTCTGTCCAAAAGATGTAAATGTTTCTCAACCAGTTCAAGATTTCCTGTTGGACTTGGATTTGTCTGAAGTGACAATCTTAGAATTCTAATTTGACCTCCTACCCAATAAATTTAACAAGAACATGGAACGAACCAATAATTTAAGATAGCGTCCACACTTCAAATGACAAAGTATCACGCAGGCAGATGTAGTAGACCAAAGAGTGGACTTGGACGTGGGGTGCAGTTGACTGGAACAGGAACGCACGGACAGACTGACGACGGACGACGCCCTGATCTCTGTCAAGCAATGCCAAGTGACTGACTGGAAACTGGACCGGGTATGGTGTCACAGTGTCACTTCGTTTAAAGGATTCTTTGATTTGACCTCCTACCCAATAAATTTAACAAGAACATGGAACGAACCAATAATTTAAGATAGCGTCCACACTTCAAATGACAAAGTATCACGCAGGCAGATGTAGTAGACAGTCAGTGGACTTGGACGTGGGGTGCAGTTGACTGGAACAGGACGCACGGACAGACATAGACTGACCATAGAAAGAAATGGACGAAGGACGACGCCCTGATCTCTGTCAAGCAATGCCAAGTGACTGACTGGAAACTGGACCGGGTATGGTGTCACAGTGTCACTTCGTTTAAAGGATTCTTTGACCATAATTAGACGTAAAATTAAGGTCAGATTTGATTCTTGTCTTTTACTTCGACGCAGCATTGCGATACTCGCTTGAGGGAGGATACTTACAACTAACACCTTGCTACATTTTACAGAATAAAGAAATCTTCATACACTGCATCCCATTCATCCCGTCTTGATCTCGGAGTTGGACCATATCTTAAATCTTATTTGACTCAACTCCATCCAAATTGACAAGTTCACCCAACCATGAGACAAATTAGAATTATACTGATGGGGTGGAGACGGTATAGCGAGAATTTATTCTTATGCAACACTATACTCGTAATATTCTTGCTGGGTGTTTTATTGTTTTTTACTCTCTCCGGACCTGATGCAGACAAGCTTTATGTAAATTTTAGCTTTTAAATTACAAGAGTTTGCAGAGTGTGCGGAGTTGCATTATATTTTATTTCATTGATGTGTATGCAAAGCTGGAGTAAAGGTGCATGTGCAGTAAAAAGTGACATCATTGACAAATGTAGAAAATATCCAACTTGTGTTGCAATTAGATTCTACCTTGAAATGTTGCAGTATTTTCAATTTCAATCTTAAATCTCACTTTTAATGGGATACGCCTAATGACATTATGGAGTTTCGGAATGACAAGAAATCCTTACGGCTTTAACCGTGATCCAACAAACTAAAACCAAGCGGCATAGTTTAGTTGGTCTTTCCTGGAACTGTTTTCAGTGTGGTCAATATATTCCAGTATCAACTTTTATATATTTTGTGAAACTCAACAAATGTATTATAAAAGTGGAAACAGTAAAGCCACAACCAAGTCATCAGAGCATAGAAAGTCATAAAAATCCTTCTTCCAGTCACCCACCAACCAAAACGAAAAGGATAATGTCGTCGGAGAGTTTGATGTAATGTAACTTGTTGAAAACATGTCGCAAGGTTTGGGAATCTAGCCAGAGTGGAAATCGAAGTGGATTTGATGTTCGATTTGAGTGTTGAAGATGAAATCTTGGAGAAAAATTTACATTTTACATCCCCTTCTCGGTTCATTACTGTTTCCAACATGCCTTTGTCTTTAGTCGACTTTATCGAGAATCCAGTTTTTTATGCTTTGACGACTGTAAGGGATTCGACAGTATAAAGAGCATTGGTTAAGAAACACAGGTGCTTAATCCTTGCGGTGCTGTTGCTGATTTAAGAAGTCTTTTTTACGGGATAGTTGTGGAAATTAATGCAAGAATAAAACTCGAGTGTTGAAACATTTTGTTAAATGCATCAAAAACTAGATTGACACTCTACCTGCTAATTTGATCCTTCGAGACACAACGACTCTCTTTGTTATATAATGAAAGAATTGCGAGAATAAACAGATTCAGGGGTTAAAAATGATTTAAGAAGAATTAAGCTTTCTACACGTTGCGCCTTCGTAAAGAAAAAGTGCAAAAAGTTACTTATTAGACACTGGAAAGCTGGCGGTGCCTTTATATCCATGATCCGTCAGTGACTGCGGTGCGGGAGATGGAAACGAGTTGAATTAATTTTTTATTAGATCGTTCCACCTCTTCATCACATAACTTTGTAAAAAGTCTTATGTGAGCTTGTTGACTACTTATATCCATGATCCGTCAGTGACTGCGGTGCGGGAGATGGAAACGAGTTGAATTAATTTTTTATTAGATCGTTCCACCTCTTCATCACATAACTTTGTAAAAAGTCTTACGTGAGCTTGTTGACTACTTACATGTTGAAGTGAGCAGTAAGAAATTCGATACTTACTGCCAGACAGAATTATGGTGATCCTACCTGATTTTATTTTATAAGATAATTTCTCGTGGGATGAAGCTGCTGCGGAGAGGTTACAATTTAGAATGTCGGTATTTCTCAAATAGATATCTACTTGATGCCAGACATTGAGTTGGTTACATGCAATAAACAAAAGTGTGAAAAGGTTTTTGAATGTATTGTTATACTGCATATTATGGAATTTGAAAATTATTCGTAGTAAACTCGGTGAATGAACATCGTAATTTTGCAAAATTTTGTCCAGTCACAAAGACCATAGACTTCTCATTAAGGAATATCGACTATAAATTCTGCTGACATGAAGCAATTTACGATTAAACCAAGAAATAATAAATAATGTTGGTTTCGTTAAAATGCTAAAACTACTTGTTGGTCTGAGTAAAGCTTGTAGCATTTGGTTTTGCTTTCGTACAAACACTGAATCATCATTATCTCCAGCTCTTCGGAATCTGTTTGTTGTTTACGACCCACTTGTCGTTGGTGAGCATTACGGTTCCGCAGCCTTATGGTCTATGTCCAGTCCAACTATCGACACATAAGTATTTTGGCAAATCCAGACCAAAAACCGAGCACTTTTACCCATTCTCCTCCGTCAAATCCACCACTTCTTAGACAACTTCCTTGCAGAAGTGTCGGTTGGGATGCAATTCAAACCTAAATTGCTTGTTCAGTAATGTTTAGCACTTCCTCCACTTTGCGGATTGTGTCTGGCGAGATACAGTTTTGACCGATAACCCAAAAACTGGAAGGGAAAAGTTCGCTGAACCTTCTTTTGCGAATGGGATTTTTAACCCATTTTTTGCCAATTTCCATTATTTTATCCACCGATATTAGTTGTTACAAACAGATTTTTTCTCAAAAAGCGGAAATGGTTCTCACTTCCTTTAAGCTTTAAGATGCAACTACCTAGTTTATTTTAAGAGACGCAATATTTTTGAAAGTTTACGACTTTTCTTCGGCTTTATATTACGCATATATTACACTCATCCGTCAAGGAGTTTGTATTTATTTTGTTTTTTTGCTGAAAATAACGCAATTCACTTCTGTATGTTATCATTCACTCAGTCAGGGCATATCTGTATATGACCATTTCCGTACTCCGTTGCAATCCCCCAGCCGAAATGGCAACGAAGTTGGTTGGGTGTTTGTGAGTGGTTTTGTGAACGTGAAGAAAATCCATATTTCCAAGTTCTCCTTTGGGATTGGCAATAACATAAATAATTGATGAGTTATTTTCATATAAAATATCTTTGAAGATCAAAGCTTTCTAGTTCCACTATTCAGGGGGCTACTGAAGTTGAATGTCACATTACTACCTTCCTACCAAGACCAGAAAACGGACACCCATATGTAGCACGACCGCTTCGCTCGGTTGGTTAAGTTAAAAAGAAAGAGATGGAATGTGGACATTTGTAAAATGTGCTTTTATTCTAATGCTTTTCCGAATCTAATTTCCACGCTGAGAAATGCAAATGAAATAAAACTAAATCGAATTTTGAAGTAAGTGCCTACATTCAGTCGTCTTTGGGAAATTTCTCAAAAACATGTCCAACCGTCGGACCTTTCTCTAGTGGGTGGTACATCATCGTCCAGAATAATGTATGTAATTCTCAAGCATTCAGCGTCTTCATAAAAGACATTTTATGTCAAGGGAAGGCAGGGTCCTTTGGAGCAATTGCAAGGTTTTTCATCAATATTTGATAAACTCGTGGAATATGTGAATGAATAGTGTAGTGAAATAAAAAAGAAAGTTGTGCTGCTTTCACTTCAGTCATATAATGGCCTCGTCCCAAATCGTATCATTTCTTCTTACACGGACTGACTGAAGACTCAATTTCTTTTTAATATTTTAATATTACGAAACAAAACTCAATTTGCATAAAGAACGAGGCAATGCAGGGATATGATGGAACTTAGAAATTTGTATTTGCATCATTTCATATTGTAGACAGTTCTGCATATTACAGAGGAGCAGTTGATACAAAATTTAATAAGAAATGAGCATCCGGCCTTTACTTCCTTTCTCTTGTTGCTGTTGCTTCCTTCTTTTTCCTCAATTTATTCAATAATTCAATAAATGCAATACACTGAAACTTCAAAGTCTTAAACTTTTCAGATGATGGGTTGGTGAAAGTTTTGTTTAGTTTTGCAGATGGATGTATGAAGGAGAAGTATTCATTATTATTGAATCGACTTTTAAGGAAAGTAGAGCTGAAGCACTAACAAGGAATGAGCACTAAAAGTAAATCCGATGGGAAATGCAAAATTTCATGAATTTTTGATGAAGCTTAACTTAACTTTAGTTTCCAAATGGGCTTGCACTCTTGACTCAAAACCAAGCTGCAGTTTGTAAACACAAACAAAGATCCCATTGGAATTTCATGGTAGATCACAAAATACACGCGTATAAGATACTGACTGCACTTTGTATTGTTGGTGGTTGTGGTAAGTTAACAATCAAACTCAACTAAGTCGACATTGGCCCACCTTCCAAGTAGTCTACTATGTTCCTACGTGGTAGGTAACCAGGGTCAGGCGTGGCAGATATAGTGTAAGGACAATACTTAACTTTGGAATGACCAAACACTGTCACTAAGATTCATCTTCCATTTTTTGCTGTATTTTGCTTTGTTATGACTGAAAATGTCAACCATTTACAACTCGGAAACTTTATATTTTCTGGAGAAAAGAATTTTAAATTTTGAAGGGATGGTCAAAGTCAAACAATGTTTCAAGCAATATGGTACAAAGCATTTAAGGGAGTAGACTAAAAATGATACAAGTATATATTTCAATGTTGTAAGTTGGGCAAGGGATTGGCATTTACGAACCGTGGAATTGGAATGAGATGATACGAAGGGGTGGGTGGGATATCCTTACAGCGTTGGTTTGGTGTGGGCTGCAGAATACAAAAGGATGAAGATTCCGGACAACAATAAAAATAAACCAGCAGCTGCAGGTAGTCTCTATTATCATCCTTCTCAAAAGTCGAAATTTACTCATGGTGGCATCAAAATTGATGATGGAACGAGCAGAAGCTTACTGTTGCTTGGTATAGTTGCCAAGTATTTTGGGTAAGGTATTGAATGAAGTGTTTTGCTTTGGTTTGGTTTCGCCGGACAAAAGTTTCAAAGTCAAAATAAAATGCTCAACATAACATGACAAGTACTTTCTATTGAGGAGGGCGAGGGTGAGGTAAAAGTCAGGCAACATCCGGACCTCCGAAAACCTCTTGCAGTTTTGTGAATGCCTTGTTATTTTATAGCCGAGCAATGTTTCAAAATGTTTGCATAGGACTGGTAGGAATGATTTGGTCGGATAAGGGAGGAATGGCTGAAATTTGAGCCAGTTTGACCACTTGGTAAGAATTAAATGCTTAGCTAACCAAATAAACGTCGTCCGACATTTGGAGTAGTGTTTCATTTTGTGTTGACCCAGGTTCACGCCAAACAATCGGAATGATGTTGCAAATGTTGCTGCAAATTTCTAGATTGAAACAGAAGTCCGCATAAATTTTTCTTGCCAACAATTTATAGACTGAAACATTTGTGCTCTGGCTAAAATACTTGTTTTAAATATCTTAAACCTTGTTGTTCAAATATGTAATAATTGTTGAACAAGTTGTTAGAATGCATAATTCGTGGTTTTTGTAATTTGATAAGCTTACTATCCTCCGACATTTTGTGACAATCCAATTACCTTTCCTACAATTTAAGACCTAAATATACAACTGTAGGAATGAGAGGTTTGCTTGGAGCTTATAAGTACTAGTGTATGACAACAACATATCAAATTACGTCGGTATTTTCACCGAGAAACTACATAATAAAATTGGAGACAATCCGTGGAATGACATTTGTTGAACAAACATACCGTCTGCTACTATTTATCACCTGACCTACGAATGAATTGAAAATTCTTTAATCTCACAATTTCAGGTTAACTATTTTTCTTGATTTCCTAAAATATTAAAAAATTACCAGTCAATCAATTATATCCTGCTAAAACCACTGCCTACCAACCAACTGTTCACCACCAAACATCCCATCACCTCAGAATCCGCCTGTCTGTTAATAAGCAAGTCCTGCAATATCATCCTTGTGTAACATTTGTTGATTAGATCATCTTTAGACCCATCCAACCAAGATTTCTAGCACAAAGGTCTCACCTAATAAAAGCAATGCTCTAACTGCTTCTCCTGTCAATTAAAAGATGCGTTTTTATCAGGTCTTACTTCCTTTCAATTTTAAACAAAGTGAGTGAATGCCGTGTAGGAGGCAGCCAACCAAACCAGCCACTCACTTTAGTCGACTTATCTCACTTTTCTTTTAAGATCGATCATTGCTCTATAGCATTCAACCAATTTTACAGAGTCATCCTGTTTTTCAATAAATTCAATAAACTCTCCAATAAAGCCTTAAAGACAAGGGGGTCGGTCCTAGTGCCATTCATTAGAGCGGACGTTCTTTGCGGATGTCTGGCTCTGTCTCAGGTAAGTGTTTCATTTGATGAATTGCTGTTTAGCTCAAGAGTTTTAAAGCACTTTTCTTTTCATCTTAGACAGCTTCGACTCATCCCATTCCAATGCGTTTGCATTTAATTCGATTCAAAAAGATTTCTAATCTCTGACTTTACTTGGTTTTGGTTTCGTCCAGCTTCTGTTAGTAGTTGGAATTTTAAATTCCTTCCTTTTGGAAATGGCATTCCTTTAGTAAAAGTGATTTTATGAATTTATAAAATGATTGAAATTTTCTTTACAAATCATAAATCTCTTGCCACACATGCTATCAAAAGTAACTCAACCGTAATCGAAATATGGCACAATTATCGTTGTATGTGTCCATTTATCTAAATAGTTGAACGGAAGGACAGTTCCCATCATTCAACTACAGTTTTCAAATTAATTAAGATTTGACCAGGGCTAGTGCTTAGGATCGGAACTTTAGCGCATCTGTTTACATTTGAAGTTGAACCTGAAACAGACATCCGACTCTGGGACTGCGGTAGTAATTCTATTACAAAAGAGATGAGCAGATACAATTGTGTAATTTATAACAGAGCATGGTGGGGCCGGGCCAGATTTTATTCAGAATTCGTCAAAGGTGCATCGCATCCATTCTTCTTCTCCTCCTCCCATCATGTCTCCATTGTCTCATATTTACATTGGTTGGTTACCTCTTTTATCCTGTTTAAACTCTTGTCAAATATTTCATTGTCAATTGTGCATCTCTTCCAAGTTCAGTTCAACCCTTTCCTTCCGCTGTGTTGTAACAAGAACATTACTATCGTAATTCTAAACTCTTTCATAATAAGCAACGATAATAATAGGTGATGAAGTAATATTATATTGGGAGAACTGATGGTTGATTCGGAATGTCTCTTTCCTTTTCAATTGTGAGTTGAGTTGTGAGTTATGAATAGTTTTGCGATTTTATCTGCTCACGAGCAATTCGAGACTTTTCTTAAGCCTCGTATTTGTCAGCTGCTGAAAATAAGGTAGGAAGTTACCTACACAAAATTTTCAAGACTTTGATCAAATCTCAGTTCTTGCTCAGATTCATAAGAGTTGTATCTCTTCATCTGTCTTGCTAGTGAAATAAAGTTATCTCCTCCAATTTGTATGATCTACAAATCTCCACTTCACGAAGGGATTGTAGAACTGAAGAAGATGCGATAACATTATGTTGTCCTTCATATTCTTATTATGCAGTTGGCCAGAGCTGTAGAAATCGGACGGGCAGAGTCCTTTGACCAGATTAAGTTTTTTAAAAAACAGGGGACACGAGAATATGCCTAGTCGACACAACTTCAGAGTGCTTTTCTTGTTGTGTTTATGCTGCCGATTCACATTGAAGAGTTTTTCAATATTGTTCATAGCTATTGGAAAATAAAATACCTTCTTTTCAAAATAAAATAAAAAGACACACTTTAACTGTTCTGTAGACATTGTAAGAATTCACCACGTATCATTGTCTCTCAATCCGTTGTGCTACCGTTTCTTCGTTCGAAATTGCTCAACAGCAATTTAAATTTTAGAAAAAACAAGTGGTAGAAGCTGAGGTTTTGATTTTGGAACCTGCATAATAATCCTCTTTGAATTATAATCTGTCTAAATCGCTGAATGAGCTTGTTTAACTTGGTGCACATGACTTTATTTGGTAATTGGAATGTGTATAATAAACTTTGAGGAATTTGTTTCTAACCTAACCAACTTAGTCCGTGGTTAGCTGGAATTCAACAGATAGACATCCTTGCCGTATTCCTTCCGAGTTGACGTTCAATTATTGCTGTCCATCCTGTAGAGTATCAGGATGAGTTGCATAATGTGTTCAAGTCACTCTCTAACATAACGATCTAATTCTTGTAACGAGCCAAGTTGCCACTCAAGTCCCCAGATAAATAGGCTGTGGCTGTGATTATGTGACATTATCTGTTTATGTCAGGAAAATATCTGTACCAAATAGAAACTGAAGGATTGGGTGTTGGACCAGGGTTGCGATTAAAAGTTGTAAACTCATTCCAGTAATGTCGTCATTCAGTTCTTCAGACGCTCTTGATATACGGAAAGCTAGAAGGAACTATGTACGACACAATTTTCAGTGTTTTGAGCTATTTTTGTGATATAAAAAAATGGGATAAATAAAAGTGTTTGGGTTTCACGCATCAACTACATTTTGACCGTCATTGAATTTGATTTTAAGTCTCAGATATGATACTGATGAATTTTTACTTTAACATTCTTACATAAAGTTTTGCTCTAAATATCAAGTTCTACTTGTGTAGTAATCTTTCTCCTGCAATTTGTTACCGATTCAAATCATTTCAATTCTTACACTGGTCTAGGAAATTAAGCTCATGTCTTTTTAGTTCTAATTTAGAATTTACTCTTAAAATCTCAAATTCTATCCAAATATTTATATGGAAAGAATTTCCGTCTGTGCTGTCTCCTTCGTGTGATTCGCCATGTTAAACTAAGAACATTCTGTTCCAAGATTCATAAATTATAAATCAAAGTATCAAAGGGATGCAAATTTTAAAATGGCATAAAGCTCTAAAGCCATGTGCATCACTACTTGAAACTACTTAGTGCTTGGAATATGTGCCTTGCCCTGCACTGATTGCAGTGGTTGTAAGAAACAAGTTAGTAAATTGCAGTGACTTCTTAGACCACTCAAACAAAGCACTCGACATTCATCCTTCCCAGAATAAAAATAGAGCAGGCAGGACACTGTAGAAAGAAGTGCGACGACAAGTAAGGCAATGATGTGAGTTGGACGTCCATAGCAAAGGCTGGATGTTAGGTAATGTAAAGAAAACTCTTGGGACATTCAAAAATTCAGAGGCGAATTATAACCAAGTCTTCAAACTGCTCAAAATTTCAGCATTGAGTGCGTATGAAAATTTTCACCCTACTACTCTACACCAACCGACGGCGCTCTTAAAATAAATATTTCATGTCGCATATCCAATCTGCCACAAAGACTTTCCCTCTCCGTTACTTTGGGTAATGTTCAATCGTTGAATTTAATGTAAATCCGGCACCAAGTGAGTTTCATACAAATGCGTGAAACATGAATTTGGCAAAAAATGTATGGTTTCCCATCCGCTATGCAGTTTTTATTATCGATGTTGGAGAAAGTGCCAGAATAGATCTAGTTACTGGATTCGCTTTTAATTCAAATCAAACTTGGTGATATTTAAATTCACAAAGCTACTTGGCCCGATTTCATTTCATGGTAAATGTAATTTCAAACTAGAAATACAATTAAATTTTATTCCTTCGGAAATTACTTATTTCTGGGGTTCCATAATTTAATTCCTCAAAGGGATCCTAATTTTTTTTTCAAGGGTAAAAAGCTTCACATTTAGTTGCTCATCATAAATACACATCGTTCCTTACACTGCAGAAGTATTTTATAAGATGGTCACTTTTAAGTTTGCTGCCTGCTCGCACGTGTTAGTGCTGAGACGCGTTGTGGTGTTACCATTATAGGTTAACATTGACATTATGTCAAGTATTGATGCGAAGCATTCATCATTGCTTTCTTAAAAACAAGCTTGCATCTTTGAAACACGTTCCAGAGACTTTGCCCGGTCATTATTTGCCTCGACACTTTTGTATCTTTAAATTTAACCTCTGCTTTTCATCATTCATCTCATCCATTGAAATTGTATTGACCTATCTTCTATGCAAGCCAATAACGCGCATTTATCTTTCATCCTAACTCATTACTAGAACTTTAGCCTGGCCAAATCCCCAACAAAATTGCAGGAAACAGGATAGTTTCTTTCTTGTCACATAACATCATTGAAAAGGAGACGATACACACGCGCGTCCGTCCATCCCATTGTTACTCGTAAGCGCGACCCAACCAAAGTAATAAATATGAAATGTAAGTCAGCCCGTAAATCCTAAAAATCATCAATCACACTCGAGCCCAAAATGACAAAAATATGGTAAATACACTACATTCACTACTAACCACATAATATGCTACATACAGATTCCGAGGTTGGGATGCTTTCACTTTAGTGTGGTTAGGGTCTGGTGTGGTCTAAATAATAATATGTAGCTTGCCTTGGCGTGGGTGGTTATCGAGGACTTGTGTTCCTAAATGGATTGCATTTCATTGCTCCGCGTTTTGTTTATCCTTTCAAAAGTCTGTTGTCTATTGAGGATGCGTTACCACCATTGCATCTGTGTCATTGTCATTTTGTAGATAAAGCTTCTCGGATACTTATTTTATTTACGAAACGCCATTCACAGAATTATACATTTCGCTAGAAAAATGAAATGTGCTTCCTAATATTTATGGCTTTGGTTGATTTGAGTGGGTGGTTTGGTAAATGAAAGAAAATAATGGGAATGGAGACAGTTGCGTGGTGTAGGAGAAAGGATGTTACCTTTATTACCAGGGGAGAATTATAGCTTTGTTTACTGAATTGACCCAATGCATAGCTCTTTGTTAGCGTCCCGCTTTGTTAGCGTCCCGCATTCATTCAGTTTGGTTAATCAAATCAGATTACGCAGAAAACAAAATCTGTCATGAAACCTCATTTTCGACGTTCAATGTAACAAGTCATTTAAAGTCTTTGAATGATGGGAATGTAGGGTAGATGAATTAAACAAGGGAATCTGTCCTGGTTTGTTTGTTGTGACAGGAGGAGCACCATGCCTATGAATTTGACGGCAAACAAGCCAATGAAGATTGAGTACGTGATTGTCTTGATATCGATCAGAACTGAGCTGTGTTATAAATGAAATTAAGTTAAAAGTCAAGATTCAACTTAAATATTATTTGACAAAGACTTCATTATTTTTATTTGGGCCACATGAACAAAGTAAATTCAAATTGTTTGTGTTGAAGCAAATTTAACAAGAAGGATAACAAAATCGGGTTTCATTGTTTTGTCACAATTAAGAGTTAACATCGAGTCGGAAAGGTTGGTCACGACTACTGTGCAAACAAATAACTTCCCATGAACTGCAAAAATGGATTTAATTTGAAATGTATAAAGACTATTTATGTGTTTATAATTTTCCATATTTTGAATTTGTACTCAAATTGAACACTGGCTGCATTGGACCCATACTTTTTCTCTTTAATATTTGTTGAAACGATGAAATATTTGTTGTACTCCAATACCCATGTCTATTTTAACAAGATGATAAAATAGAATAAACTTCCTTAGATGATTAGATGACTTCCTACACATGCACATGTACTTCCAAAGACATTCCAGCCATGAAAATAAAAGCAAATCCGTTTCTTATTCATCCTACTGCTATCCCAAGTCCCAATCTCGTCAGTGAGTGAGCATAGGTAGAGATTAAATCTGAAATATAATAAAATTACCCATGACAAAAAACGCAAAGTAAAAAGTGCTTGATAATGACTGCCATCCTTTTAACTTTTTATTAATTCGTTTTGATTCCTACAATTTCACTTGAATTTATTTTCCTTGGCTGTGGCTCTTGGTAATTACAAGGCTGCCCCTTCAACTGTCACAAGAGTTGTCACTTATTACAAGGAAATTAGTGGTTGGTAGAAGCTAGCTGAATACTTCCATGTGAAGGAGTTGTGACTCTGGCTGGAATCTTGAGAGTTAAATGGAGTCAAGGAATTTAAGACAAGACGATGACACACCAGATTTTGATACCTCAATTTTAAAGGGTTAAATTCTCTCTGATCTCCTGAGTCTTATCTTACCAGCACATTTTTAAATAACTCGGATACACTGTGCGTCGTTAGAAGTTGCTAGAATGTGCTAAGGTGGGTACCACGATCTTAGAAGTTATCTGGGATATCTCTTAATCTTCATTTTGATAAAGGTATTTCTTGAAATATGAAATTACCTCTATTAAGTTAATTAATCTGAATTAATGTTTCCTAATATTTTAACAATTACACAAGAAAATCGAAGAAATTTTAACTGAAATCCGGCTTCTCAGTCAATCTGGATCAAAATCTAAACTGCGGTTTTAAAATCGTCTGAATCACATTCCAATCCACACTTGTTCGTCGTCATGCTAAAACGAGTATCGTAATTTAGTGATGATGAGTCAAGTCTGGATGAATGTGATGTAAGAATGATTTATGCATGAATGAATGCATAAACTTACCCCTTTGGCACCACTCTCATCAATCAGTCAGTCGGTTCCTGTTCGTTTCACTTGTCCGATTGTCGGACTATGACTTTTCATTTCAGTTCAATTCAAAGTCAGATTTTCTCTCAAATTTCCAATCAGAAACAGATGCCTTGGCCTTTACACAAAGGATGGAGAGGAATGCGTCTAATTTTAATTTTGTTGTGTGAATGTAAATGCAGGCTGTAGTTATTACACAGCTCAAAACATTGTTACATCACGATGCCATTGTCTTTTAGTGGTGGATATCGTTTTTCTTAAAATTTTAGGTTGCTTTTTTTTGTTCTTTAAGGGTTTAGTTTCATATTAGTCCACGGTACAACAGAGTGACTTTGGCCGTCCTTACGCACTTTCTTTCGAAAATATCTCAAAATTTTGAGTCCAAACATTTATTGAATGAAATTTAAATTGTGAATGAATTCAACGGAAATTGCAGAATGATTGAAGAGTTGCCTTGAAGGGATATTCTGTTCGATTTTCGATTCAATTCCTCTCTGTTTAATCATGCAAACAGGAGAGAGTGAAACACAATAAGATGAAACCGAACTTGGCCCGTGGCACTACCCACCCATCACAATCACACACGATACAAATTCAAGTATCCACATCCATCATTCATTGAACTGTGCCAAATAATAATGCAACCAAATCAAGAATCGGCATTGGGAAAGGATATTTTTGAAGCGGAACTCAACGTAAAATTTGAATATTGTAATGGCTCTGCCATTATTGAGGATTGTTGTGTAGCGGACTTGTCATCTCGGCATCAGGGATGAAGAAAGTGATGAGTTTTGATAGGATGAGCATGGATGGGCAGCAATTTCTAGAAGTTGAAGTTTGGCTTTAGCAGAGCTCAGTTTAATTTAACTATTGAAGTGTGTGTTTCAAATTGATTTCTCACTCTTGGTATCTCAGATGAGATGAAATGTTAACGAGATTCTTACTTAACAGTGTTCATAAGCCATAGTTCACACCAACCAATAAGCAACTCATTCAAGGATGCCGATATGGAGTCAAAGATTGTGGGATATGATTGACAGAAAAGTAATTACTTTTACTTGTGAGAATTATGCAACTTTTAACAAGCACATGTTAAAAAAAGACATGACGGAGAATCTTCTGAAATTTATACAGTGCGTGATGGACCATCACTGATGGTATTGTTTTAGTGGTTTTATAATAATTTTGTCAAGTACACATTGGTTTTGTTTTTAGGTAATGGAATTTTCCGAAATTTCGGGATTAAGAAGCCGGTCACGAAATAACGGTGATGAGACAAATACAGATTGCTATAAGATGATTTGATGATTCTGCTTATTTTTTAGAGAAGATTTGACTGCATTTTCTTTTTCTTGTAGTAATTGCTCTTTAAAAGTGTTTCTTCTTGTGCAAGTAAATCCATAGGTCTGGAAATCATTGTTTTGGATGACAAATTGAGCACTACAGGAAGCTGGGAAAGCATTTCCGTGATACTGGAAACCTCGAAGCATGGCTGGCGTAGTTATGTAGTGAATTTCAAATTAATTATTTACAACTCCGTAATTCACAGTCCATTTAAAATTGAAGTCTTGAATTTCATCAACTTTATTTCCATTCTAAACGTATCTCAAAATGACTTCGTACAAGAGGTCATAGACGAAACTTTTATAAAAACACAAAAATCCTTGAATTGTAGGGTGAACTTTTCAAATCTCCATTACGCTCTCAGGTAGACTTGAAGTAAACAACTAGCATCTGGACTTCGTAATTGAAGGCAAATCTGTAAAGTAGTGGGCTTATTCTTAAATGCTTAAGCAGTATTAGGAACTTAAACACAATTCATATGGAATTGGTCAAATTTTCTGGCATTTTCAGATGTCCTGTCTCACTCCGTTAACCGTCTTGAGTTTCTTTGAACTAAAGGGTTATTGGATTGGGTCTTTTCTTCTCGTCTCAACTTTTGACTTGGGTCAATACATAAGGCACACATAGAATCGGATCAGATCTCAAAAGGGTAAAGTGAAGGGCTACAATGAATCGGAAGTTCGAAAAGGACTCACATTTCAAAGTTGTTTTCAGTTCTTGCTCTCGTGTGAACAATGTACAAACATTTCCGCTCCTTGTAGCTACTTGACTTGACTCTTTCAACTTTGTTACAATGTTTGGTATGGGTGGCATTGGGATGCAGCCGGACTAAAGCATAAGGTATGAAAAATGTGAGACTCATTCAAAGGTAATTGGCATTTAGAAATTCAAATTCCAAACCGATAGTTAAAATTGAAAGTTGCAAATGTTTAGAATTCAAAATAAATTTTTCATCAAGACAGAATTTTATATTGCACAGGTGGAAACAGTGAATTTGAAATTGACACATCGTCCTATTCAATAGATTAGTATAATAATCAAACTGATAACAAAGGTCTTGTTAATTTTGGAATGCTATTTTTACTGAAATGATAAGTGTTACAATTGTATGCAACGCAACCACAAATCACATCTAGCCACTTGCTTCGTAGTCTCAGGCAAATCCGGCCAATCCTTAAGGGCCCGTCCGTCAGACCTCATGCACTTGACTTCAAAGTTTTCAAACAACTTGAAATGGATAATTTTAGTTGTTGAGTGAAAGGGTGGCATTGCGTGATGCATGATATTCCAGCCACGGACGGTGCCCAGTTATCCACAAGATTCTTGACTTTCTTTTCATGTCTGTCAATCACTACACTGTAGCAGTGGGAAGCATGCCAAGGGAGTCTAGAAATCCAAAATCATTCAATATCTTTTAATCGATTAGAACGTGATATGCTATCTGTTCAGGAAAGAAAAGACTTCACGCTGTTTGCAAGCATTTCTAACAAGGTCCAAGTTGTTTTAAGCAAAATAAGGTATGAATGATATAGATTCATCTGAATTTTTAGTACAATTGTCTTACAAACTGTTTAGCTTGTTAGAAAGCTACATTTAGAAGGTACTCTTAATAAATTCAGTACTACTGTTCAGTTTAGAGCATCTTCTGGACAAGAACTGGCCAGTACATTAATGTCAAACGTTTACAGTGTGGGAAAGAACAAACTTGTTAACGTACATACATGTACATATTCACAAATAAGGGCGGTTCCGGATTGACCATAATTTAAATTAATGTCCACTGCCTTTTACCTGTTCCAACCAATTTCTTATAAACATTGAAACGGAAGGTCTGCAGGATAAAGAGCTAAGGGAACACCAACTCTCAATTCATAAAATATTATGAGAAAGGATGCGATACTTCATCTCAACATACCATCAGTCTGCAGTCTCATTTATTACAATGTATTCTGTTGATGCTATCAAATCATATCGTATCAGTTGGGACTAATCATCATAAACAATCAGTTTTAACCAAAGAATACAAGGCAATGGTTTGGGTCGTCGTCGCTGAATCTAAATGTAACCGTCCTGTGATCCAAGGCATTACTATCATAAGATTGGCTGTGAATGTCGGTTGAAGTAAAACTTCAAACAATTTGAAACAAGGTTATAATCGATTACATACGGAAAAAGAAACATTGCACTGCCCAACCCATGCATACCACCAGCACTGCATAGGTATTCTATTAAATGAATCTCTCTTAGTAAATAAACCCGATAAAAAAGACCACTAACAGACTCCACGTCCACACTGTTAGTGGAAATTGTGGGGTGGGCTCCAGCTACTTTTTTTCCTGTTTGTTTACTAGAGTAGAAAATGTTATTTAATAATGCATAATAAGATCTTTGTTTGGCCTGGATCTACTGATATGCTGCAGACTGCAGCTACCGGTAGTACCGACTGGCACGGCTTATCGTCCGGATAATACAAAACTTAACTCTGCATCTCGACATTCATCCGTCTCCGTCTAATTTAATCAAGGGATTTAGAAAAATAAAGATAAACGATGCCCCATTTGTATCTATCATAGAAGAATAAACCAAAGCTCAATCATCCACTGTGATGATCGTATCGACGGACATGATTGAGTATCCCCCATCAGTCTCATACCTCATAAAATATTGCTTTAGCTTCGCATCGAAATATGTAAGAGCATAAAAAAGTAATGAAATTCGGTTGTCGAATAAACCTCTGTGCGTAGAAGCCTATAGGGAATGACTAGTCAAACTGCACATACATGAAATATGAATTACTTTACGGAATAAAGCGCCTCTGGAGAAATTCCTGGTTGGCAAAGAGAGCCAAGTTGACGAACGAAATATGATAAAGTTTAAGTTTACATAGTGAAAGAGTTGAGTGGATGGATAACTTGTTAATTTGGAGCTGGGTTTACCTTCAGGGAATGAAGATAGCCTAGAAAATTTTTCAGGCATGCTACACATAATTGCATTAATCTCCTGGTAACTTGTGGCGTAAAAAACAGAATTTTTGTGGGCATTGTATGGACTTTAAAGTTCGGGATATGAGGATGAACATGAATTAAACTGCATAAAACTGCAGCTGCACTCCGTAGGTAGTTGAGTAATTCTTTAACTCATCAATGTAGGATAACAGTGATAATTAGGAGAAGCGTTTTTACCTCCGCATGGAATAGTGTGTGGCACAGTTTACGGTTTGAAGTACATACAAATACAATACACGAGAGAGGTAAAATGTTCTAAATGACGATAATTACAGAAACCCGTCATGACTTTTCAAGGAGTGACCTACGCTAAGATATCCGAAGATTCGTGAGGTAGCAGTGTTGACTTGTGAGGAAGTCGAATAAAAATCAAACAAAACACGAACATGTCGGTAGATCTAGGAAGCAACCACCCGGCCTAAATTCTGATCTTTGTACTGATGTGCTTTTTAAATACAAATATAGCTACGACTTGCTATCTGCGGTCAATCTTTTCGTAAAACGTTAAGAATCATGACCGTCTATTTTGAACCAAGTCTCTAACCAGGTTGCGAATGCGGGGTGGGATCGTGGTGAAGGTAGATTAACACATTACACGGTGCTGCAGTGATAATACCTCACATCCGTATTTCTTTCACCACATTTGGAGTTGATATTCAACAATAAAATACCACACAAGCGAGTGAATGCAAGGTAATAATTGGAGTTTAACAGCTAACAGCGATAGCATTACATTTTGGTGGGCAGGCCATCAAAAATAATTTAATAACATAGTGTTCAAGTTGATGGGCAAATATCTTAAGGCGTAAGGGTTCTTTATAGGCAAAAGGATTCATGATTTGATCTACATCACGCAATCATAGAATATCGATGGATGGTCTGCAGAAGACCCTTAAGACTTGGCGTGACTTGGTTGAAACTGATGCAGTTAATAGGGAAAACTATGAATGATCACAATCATTTTAAAATTTAAATGCATCCTTAATAGAACGGTTCCAAGAAATTTGAATTTGAAAACCGGCTCTGTTATAGATTATCATAATTTGACTAAAACGGTTAAATATAATTTTCGTGATGATAGGTCAAGTCGTAAAGGAAGTTGCATATTTCGAAAAGCTGGCATACCCTTATTGTTGGTATCTGATTCGGCCAGAAGCAAATAATTGTTGGTGGTTTCGGCTTCGTTGGTCCAATTTTAAACCCATTTTCAAGTCGCCGTCATTCGTTCCTCTCCAACCAAATAAGAACAAAAGGGTTATGCATAACTAATCGTAATCACTCACCTTTCTTCGGAAGAAACAGAGAGACAATGGATGAAACAGTACGTGTCTTCCCTTCCAGGCCCTGTCTGACTCCGGAGGGACTTAAGTATTTGTAAAGGCTTAAATAATCTAGATATCCATATAGCTTCGTTTCCTCATAATACAGTCAGTGGTAGTCAAAATCGGAATGCGTTAGTCATGGTATCATCACTTCAACTTCAAACCACTGAACGAAATGTATCCCATCATTTAAAACCAATGAATTTTCCTTACATTCATGTATCCACCAGTCGACGGCGGCATTCCCTTTTCATCCTTCCATCACAGAGACGGATAAATGAATTGATGATTATGATTCTTCAAGGACCACTCATGTCGGTGGGGACTGAAATGAAACAATACATGAACCCAGTGCAGCACAACGCCAGAAAATCAGGTACAAATTCAAGGGAACTTCAAGTCTAACGTATTATTGTGGATTGGGTCACTTCAGCAAATGCGGTAATAACTCACAATCCCATCAAGGTGCAAAACTTTCGGTCAACTGGTAATAATGTGATGATGGCATTAGAAACAACAAATATTGGGTAACCTTAAGTTAATGTAACCCGTTCGAAATAAATAGATCAGCAGCCTTCCAACCACAGGTGAGTGAAACCAACCACAAGCTAAACAAGAGAATACCATCAACTCCTTCAGTATACTCACTCGTACGGCCATTATCTATTTGTAACAACTAATAAAGATAAATCTCACAAAACAGAGAAGGTCCAAAAGGTGAGGTAGTGAGTCGGTATAATAAAAAGGAAAGTGCAGTAAGAAGAAGTAGCTAAGATAAAAGAATGGAGTTCATAACAATGCAACTTTAACTAAAGGTATTACATTACAATGAAGAGGCAATCAACCAATTGGCTCCTTTCATCTCGTATAATAGATTCCGCTCAATTACTCAGGGCACAACAATGGATTATGAAAAGAGTGAATGAATGAGCTAATTTCAATTTTTCATCCGCATTTGTTAACGGTGTTTATGGTTTAGTGTGCCGTGGTTTATGGAAAAACAACAAAATCGAGTTTGATCCATGAATTCAATAGATTCAGTGGTAAAATGCAATCCTAGCAAAAATTCATAAATTGAGAATTGGTGCAGTTTGTCACCGAATTAAGAAAAAAATTTCAATCTATATTTTCAGCATTATTAAAGATATTGCTAAAGGGTGGTAAAAGATATTGTTAGGTGATATTGTAGGTGTTGAGGCTTCTCATGTAATTCTACAATTGTAAGTTAAAATTCGTTCGGTAAAATCCTGAATTTGAAAAGAAAATTCTAGGTCTGGTCAATGTATCATGATGTTGTGTGATAAGCATTGGATGCCACTATTAATAAGTCGCATGTCTTCGTCTATGGAACACAGAACAAATCCTTGCAAAATCTAAACTTGAATTCAAATAATTTTACCTCACGAAGTAATTGTAGTCTACAATGCACGCGTTTACCGACATCCCTTTGGCCAAGATGGCGATCGGTATTTCCTGTCTTGTTAGTAAAACAGTTTGGGAAACTTGCATTCTTTCTTGTGTACGTAAAATAATTGAATTACCTCAACAAGCTTAAATTAGCTGTCTGCCCGTTGTAGTTAAAATTTTGAGATAACCTTCCTTTTCTCTAATCTAAAATTACGAGTAAGATAAAAATTTCATGTTTTACTCCTATGTGCGACTCCAACACCTAAATTCTTGTCTTCCTTTCGACGTCGTCAATGGCTTTGTCTTACAAAATAAATTGCTCTGTTTCCTCCATTGCTTTGTATCCCTATTTATTTACAACATTTGAAGTGGGCTTGCTCAATTTCTTGTTAGCTGACATAAGGCACATACGAAGTGTGCTGTTATTACGTTATTACTTGAAAACCAACCTTAAACTTACCTACCACACACAAACTGAATTAAAGACAGGTAAAACTCAAAAAGTTGGAGTTGACTGGGACTTCCCATCCTTCAAAATTCTCATGATCAGTTAAACATGAACCCTGTGGAAGCAGCTTTGGGTTATATGAACCACTCAGCCCCACCTCCTTGTTAGTCACAGTTTGCAGGTTATGTAATGGCTATATTCCCAAAGAACTTAATGCATCTGGTTGAGGAACAGAGTTATTTTGTTCTTAACTACATTATCTTGCGTTTCCTTTCCATTTTAGAAATTACAGGTTTGTTCAAATTCAATGCAATTGAAAACCCTGATAATCATGCCCTTTCACCGATGATCTAGAAACGAGAGTTGGGTCAACCCAACAGATGATGCTCATCTTATCTTATTCCGTCTTTTTTCCTTTCATGTTTCAGATATATCCTCCAACTGCAGATTACATATTTAGGTTGGCATTAGTTTGTCAAAAATTTGAAGTATCTTTTAAGTGAAGACAAGCAGAATTGTTGGCTAGCATTAGGAGAATTGATCCTTTTCTTTTGTTTTGCCTTAAGTACATATTCTCAAGTCCCCACCGGAGTTCAAGTGCTTGAAGCAGAGTCGAGAGTCGATCCAATTACAAAATTCTGTACCTCCACCGTAGAAATTGTACGAGATCTCAAAATGATTATCCTTCCATGGCATTCATCTGCGGAGCACATGCACATAAGAACATAGACCTAAATGGACCACCTACGATAACATTACAAACGTTGTTCACTGCCAATTATCAATAACTCAATTTTCTGGTCAGAATCGAAGTGGGTGTTGATTTTAATTTGGTAACAAAGTACATTTAGTAAAGCAGTTATGATTAAAATTCATGTTCCCATAATCCAACCTCGCAAAAATCATTCCCGAAGCAGTTCGGATACGACTAATAATACCTGCTTCGATATCAAAGCTCCATTCAAGAGTTGCAAAAAAGTTGTCAATTTCATTTTTGATTTAAATAATAAAAAGAAAGCCCATATCAAATGGAACGGCTTTGTTTCATTTACGATTACCTCAGAATACTTGGGAATCTGTTCAATCAGTTTATTATACTTTGTGAAGACCACCTAGGATAAAATCCCACAAGTCATCCACTCCCAATTATCTACATCTCAATTTCCCTTTGAGAACTAAGTGGTTAAATGGGCTCCAACTACTTTGAATTGAAACAATGAGTTGCATCTACAATACTCTTGTTCATTTCACAAACTCGTGTTCAAAACTTGTTGGAATCATGATAATTTGATAATTTGATGTTTTTCTGGTTAGTTTTGTCGAATGCGAAAAAAACATATTACATTGCACATATTTAATGCGAGAGTAGAAATCAGATTTTTGATTTGATACTGCCATTGCAAACGATATGAATTACGACGGAGTGGATCTGGTCACTCATTTTCTTTTATCGCTCTCGATTTTAAGTTTTTTAACCAAATAATCTTCATTCCTCGCCGGGCTTCTTAAACAACTGCAAGATAAAGCCAGGCTTCATCACAACTAACACAAGACCAAAGGAGACAAAGATCTTCTGTAAAGGCATAATAATATTATTATTTAAAAAGATAAGTATAGGTAGGGATAGTAGTTAGCGAGTGGTCTGATCCAAAGTATTGCATTTCAGTCCTAAATAAGAACCCCAAAAGAGTAACCTAGTCATTTTCTTGATAAGTCAATCTTCTACATTTCAAATGTCTGAATTACTTGTGAAGCAAATTAACAAAGGTTGCAGGGCATACGCCTCGGCCTCATGGGCTAAACTAACCAAATCGAGTGAAGTCATTTATTTATTTATTCCATAGAACAACGGGCTAAGCATACAGATACACCGTATGAATCATAATTGTTAAAGTGCAGGAAACTATGTTTGTTTAGTATGCAATTGAGTTTGTGCAGGTCCATAAAAATCGGGAGGTACGTGGTCGTTATAATTTCGATAGTAATCAAACCAATCTTTATTTGTGGCCGTGCCAAACAAAAAAAAGATCTTCCTTATTTGTTTCTTTATGCAAAGAAAGCACCGGACAATAAATGGTGATAAAATCGGACTGTAATTTAGGATCGCCAATCCGATTTAAAGTAAAAATTTGGAAGAGATAGCTCCAGGTTTACTTGGAAAGGATAATGGAGTTATTTTGTATTTTTTACGCTTGTGTTAATACCAGACACTCATTTTCCCTCCAGGATAATTTTACTTTTATTTTTCAAAACGAGTAAAATTAGGTGGACAGATGGACATCAGAGAGAACCTTGCAGTTGCAGCATTTGTATTGCAGACAGGTCACTAATTTCTTCGGGTATTGTTTGCTTCTTATGACAAGAGATGATAGTTGGTTATTGCTTTCAGCTCAACCTACCATATCAGGTTTTGATTGTAATGTAATCCTATTCCAAGAATTTCTCAACCATACTCCCAGCCAATCTAATATTAAGAGGATTCTTTGTGCCAGAATTAAAAGATGAATTAAAAAATAATAATTCCATTAAAGCTCAAATTGGTTTCTGTCCATCAAAACGAGGTGATGGTTAGCTAAGCAGGCAACTGTTGGGATTGAAGTAAAGGTAATATATTTCTAACAAGAAAGTTGTGGTAGGTAACCAGACATATTTCAGAAACTAACAAGGATGAAATGAGGAGTGATGAAATTTTACACATTTCAAAACTGAAAAGTAGACTGACTGACTGACATTTGACTGATTTAGAGACGTTGAGTGAGAGTGAGTGAGTAAATAAGAGTGGTAGAAAATAGAAACAATAATCTTTCTTGGAATAGATCATTTCAAATTTTTAGTTGGTTTGGTTTGAGTCTCAAACTTTGAGTAGAAATTGGATTTTCTTTGAAATTTAGACAAACTAAAAAAATTCGTATGATATATTATTATTGCGTCTAAAATACCAACTATGTACACCAGTACCATTATGATGCAATCCAAGAATCCGTCTTGTAAACAAATTCGTTATCAATTTGCTTCTTTTTGGCATCCCTGCTGCTTTGCAAATGCCTTTGTCATTCTCAATTTATGCATATTGATCTAATCTCTTAATCCCACTTACATTTTTAAGGAAGCCCAGCACACTCGCTGTTTCATAAAGTACCAACAAAACAGTCGAACATCAACAAACAAAATGCAGGCGCATGTTGGTCAATTACTTACCAAAACTCGGCATTAAAATACTTTCATTTCATTCTCCACATAAAGCACTACCATTTGTTATTCCGGTCTTATCAAGTAAAATCGTAGAACAGTGGGCACTACAGAGAAGTCAAAAAACTTTAACCCCCACCAACACAAGATGGACAAATCAACATAAAATATTTTATTTAGACTTTCTATTTAATATGGGCAAGACTTTTGTGATACAAGCGTTGATGCAAGTACAAATTAAAATGTTTGCATATTGACGTCTCTGTCATTTATTTATTACATGTAAAAAATGCATAATGGAAAATGACCCGTCATCAAGATCCTTGATTCAATAAAATAAGCTTCGTGATTTGTGGTGACGCTCCAAGTCAGGGAAGGTGCAACAGGTTGAATATTAGATTGAATGACAATTCATTGTGATTTTGATCTCATCTTTTATCCCATGATTCTGTTTGCATAGATGGATGACTTCATCATCAATTCTGTTTTAAATAAAGACTTTCACTCGTGTCAATTTTCTTGCCTTGTCAACTGACTGGTTGTGTCAGTGTCCAAATCATGAATGGATTGGTATTTGGTTAAACATTTTCATTGACATGTTTTTTTTAACAAGAATGCAGCTATTTCCAGAGGAAAATTAAATTAATCTCGTACAAATAGTAATATCTGCAGTGCTAAACTTTTTGTTTAAGGCAATGAAGCGTTGCAATTAGAACAAACAAATATCTAATTTCTTATCTCATTTTCAGTGAACCACATAAAACTTCAAAATTTTGCGTTACATAAAGAGGAAGAACAAATGCCAGCTGCGATGCGAGGCAGGAAGGAAGAAGGGCGGACCTTAAGGGTTCATCTTGTTTTCGTTGCGTTTAGTTCCCTTACAATCACAATGGAGATTGATGCCTTGTATTGAAAATGCCTGATACAAAAAAGACGGATAAAAAATGATTTAGTTTTCAACCAGAGAGAACGGAAGTGGATGGAGCAATGGGACTGGAGAGGGAGGGGAAATGATGAACATTATACTATAATGCTTGACTAATTCTCTAAAATCATGGCAGTTGGTTGGGTACCAGAGGATACAGTGGACATCCTTAAATTTAATATTTTCCACAAACAATAAAATATTGTCTGCCTTTATGCTCAAAAGACCAAACCCTTGTTTCCGAACAAGAAAGAATGGTTGATTATTAAAATTAATAAATAAACCAATTTCTTCCCATTGATGTTTGAACAAAGTTCAAGTTTTACAAAAATAACTAGGCGTAACTTCCAAATACTGAAAATATGTAGTTCTTTGTAAATCGGTAACTAAAGCTAATTTGAATTAGAAAGCATTGCATAAATCCCTGTAAAAATGAAGTGGTGAAATTTTACAAGCGTTGGATTGAACTGCAATAAATAATAAATAAAATAAGAAGCCCGATGAAATTGAAAGGTTTCACTAACCCGTCTAAAAATTTTAAATGTGCAGCCCAGCCGTAAAGTTGGAATTAAATAATCTCTTTTCTCACCCGATGATGAGCTCGATTCGAGTTCATCAGTAGAATACTAATTACTAACAAATCCAACCCTTGCCCGGCAAGAAAGCTCATATAATACAATGCACAGGATAAGATTGTTTGTTTAGTGAGAGCTAAAAACCACAATTTTTTGTGTCTTCTTTTTCATTAGCTCGGTAAGTAATTCTCAATAAAATAAAATGCCCTTTGGCCACAGAGTTGAAGCTCAAGCATTACAAAAAAGCTGGAACTGGATCAACCACACTTTATTCAAAAACTTCAAACATCAAACCACGTCTAGTTCTACATCCATCTAACTTGAAAGCGCAGTCAAAGGGTATCAAATAACGAAACACATGTTACAAGGCCTGCCTGATGTTGTAATGTATCCGACATGTGATCCTGATCCACTGCCTTCTTCATCTCATTTGACCTGACCGCAATACAAGGGAGACTTGGATTGGAGAGAAAGGCGAGAGGAAAAGTGGAGGGCACAGCATGGGGTGTAATGATGTAATGAAAATAAAATTAAAGGATGTGCCCCTAATTTCGATTTTTCTTAAGTCAACAAGCTTTCAGAATAAGTGAGCCTTGCGGCGGAATTAGTAGAGAACAAATTTCGTTGGGAATCAATGGGTTGGATTGCGTTTGAATTTCATGGGCAAGAGGGATTTTGTGTTGTGGTCTAGTTTGGCTCAATTGGTGGATGATCTACTTCATCGGGATGAATGTGGTTGATGTTTCAGAGTTACGCTCTGGAATTTTTTGAGGAATGTAAATGAATCATGTGTCCAACCCATTTCTTGATTTACAGCTTTTTATAATGAGAAATGAATGATTTCCTATTAATCGGGCAAGCTTGAATCAAGATGTATTTTGATATTTATTTATCTAATTTGGTTGGAATCCTTCAGTCAGATTCAAGCAAAGGGACGAAACAATTAAGTAATATAGGATATTGCAAGGACTTGCAGAATGTTTCCTATATTTTTGCGACACGAATTTTGGCAAAAAATCAAAAGCAACACTTAACCAGAAGAGTGCAGTGGTTCGGATTTGTTCTTTGAAAACTCGTCTAACTAATGATCAATTGCACCCAGCACAGCTGAACTTAGGTAACCTCCGTTCCAAGTATTTTTCAATTATACTGCACCCATTGCCAATTTAGTCAAATTATTTCAATTACTTAAATGTATTGCATTTCAAGTTTTGTTGCAGTTTAAATTTGATCCTGCTACTGTTGCGTATTACGTTATGTGTTGTGTGGTCTGTAATTTTTCGATTTCGCACTTATCTGTACTTTGCAAATTCCTTAATTCCCACATTTTACACCATCCCGTTCCACGAATGATGTAACGTTAGCCTCGTAATTTAGCAAAGTACTCTTTCCCTCCCGCTAAATAACTAGATATTCATTATATCATTATTCCATAACCAACCCTAAATAATTGACCTTTACGTAAAGTATCTGAATGTGAAGCGTCATCTGGATCTACCTCAACAACAATTACCTCAATTTCGGACCTGCAAATCATTTCCACAATTTTTTATATTTTTGCTTGGATTGCGTGATTTCAAGCTAAAAAGTGTAACCGACTAAAATACGGATACTTAACCTCCCTCAATGAAACCAAGTTCGTTTTACTTTCTTTCATGATTAACCAAGATTTATGAGGGTAGTAGCCATGCAACGACAACCAAAGGATGGCATTCACAACTCCATAATAATTCTACTTTTTAGTCTGTTAACACAACTAAAAACGACCATACGGCGGCTGTATGTTTTTTAGTACATTGCGTGTGTCCCAGGTCCAGGTTCTTCCTTCACTAATGTGATGATACATATGACATGACAGCTATCTGTTCTAATGATAACCAAGCCGCAGTACAAGTCTGACTTCAGCTTTTTGGAAACCATGCATCCGTGAATTTTGGGGAGATCGCATGTGTACCAAACTCTGTTATTGGAACTGATAATGAGCCTTTTTCCCTTAATATTAACATTTGTTTGGTGCCACTTAATTAGAATTTGTGATACAATACAAAGAACTCCCACCCTTATCTCCGTGTCAGTGATGTAACAATGAGACAAAGAAAGAAACACTTTTAAGAAGTCTTTCTAAGTAAATAGGAACATTGCGACAAAGGTGTGAGCTTCTTAAGGAAAGGAATGGTATTACTAGAATTATCACCATTTTTCTATTTATCACTTTATATACTTTTTTAATGCATTGCGTGCAATTGGGGGCAGGTGATGTGAGTCAGCCATCGGTGAGGTCCACCCTTATGAAGGTAAACGAATGAATTAACGTTATTTAATCAAAACATCTACCGCATTATAAAACGCATTCTATTTTCAGCACTAACATTCATCTGTAACATGCTTTTATAAGGATTTCAATGGTGAATTATTTTATTTTAGCCAGAGGTGAGGAACTATGGGAGGTCTCCGTCTTCTTTAAATCTGTTGGGAGTCAATTATCATCCATTTAACTACATAGAATGACATTGTTAATCAGGGACAGGTGTTCGGTTTTATCTATAGTTGTGTTACAAAGATATACACGATGGGCGGATTCCCAATTTGGGTAAAATGTGAATGTCATCTCATCATTGTTGCTTGACAAAGTCTCATCCTTCTCAAATCTTCCTGTTTTGTCTACAAGATCTGGAATTTTCAATTTTTTTTAGAACGGAAATGAATGACATTATTCCAATTGCGTTCGTGTCAAAAAGATTGTCCTTGGACAGGATGAAGAAATAACAAATAAAAATCAACATGCCAAAGGTTTATGTTTATTGGGACAATTTGAATTTGAAAGATGACTTCACTCTGGAAGGTTAAACCTACCCAAAAACTACACCAAAAGCAAACTAGTCATTAGTTGAGGTCTAACCTGTAATAAAGGGGAGAGAATTTGACATTTATTCTTTCCTGGAAATATTTTAACCCACATTCATTCCTTCATTATGCCCAATTACACTACACTTGAGTTTAACAAGATAACTTATTTACCATTGAGATTAGTTGGTTGGCTTGTGTTATTGCGTAATTTGGAACAATTCTAAGTTTGATGGTGTAATTTACAATAGTCCCAATACCCTTGTCAAAATTTGAATTAAATATTTATTCCATTCCTTCTTAAACCCACGCCATGAATTGTTTGTCATACATATCTGTGACCTACTCGGTTGACCTGTCTTGTGTTTGTGGGTAACTCTGTTTCACTTGGGTAAGTGAAGATTTACGAGATTTACAAGTTTACTAATAAAAACGACACTCTGTCACGACTTTGGCTTTAGTATGTCTGATGAGGTGGTCATAACATGAAGGGTCGAGTCTGATTAGGCAAATTCATATCGGTTGTAAAATAGAACGGTTTTTTGTTCAAATATGTTTGTAGTTAGCAGATGGGTCTTGTTGCAGGTCAAAGAATTTTCAGTTTGTTTACATTTTATGACGGCAATGGGAACGAAGATCATAAAACTAAGAAATTTGAATTGTAATATGTGTGCATAGACAGATTGAATCCTTCGTATTTGTCATCCACCCCGTTGTGGGATGCTGCGGAAATTAGATGTCCGTCACAAATCTAAGCAGGCTTATTCATTTGGTCAAGAAATTTACACGGGATTCGGTGACCTGCATTTTTTACTTCACGCATAATGCAAATAATTTCAGACAACCCTGCAAATAACAAAAGGATTTCCTCGGATTTGACGAAATCTGACCTAAAATTATTTTTGAAACTAAACTCACGACAATCGGTCATAGTCACAGTTTCAAAAATTTTGATATCAGTTAGGATCAGTCAACCAGGATCGAATTACTTCCACATATTTCCTTTCCCTTACAATAATAAAATTGTTTAGGGGTAAAGGGCACCTGAAACTTTGTGAACTTGGTAATGTACTATATGCGTAAGTATACCGGTCATTCATTTCATAAACCTAAACTGGCGTGGCCCAATTTTGAGCAAGGACTACATATGTAGTAAATGACAAAGAGACATTTTCTCAAGCACGGGTTTGTCCTTGCTTCATTTCTACGGTGTGGCATGCCATACTCATTCCGTGTTCTCTGTCCCAACCAAAAACCATTGATTGTTTTGTTATTGAACCCTAGATTGAGATTGTTGATGTTGATACTTTGCTCTGAATGCGATGTTCGATCAAGATTAGTTAGAATGGTTTCATTTGATAAAAGACAAGATCAACAGTAGATTGTGGACTGGTAAGCTTTTCTACTGGATGTCTCATCCATCTGTCCTGGTGATCCCATCTGAGTTCAATGTAATTATTTAGTTTTTATAATTTTCGATTATGGATTTGATGTATGACATTTTTTTTTTAATTTTTTGGTAAACTACGCAAATCCATTCCACTTTTTTAATAAAACTATAAGCAAAACTTTACCTACAAGAATGTATCCCAAATTCCAATCCCACTAAAGGACAAAATTTCTTCACAGCGGTCGGTGTCAATGTCAAAGGTGGTCTCGATGCCCAACCATGCTGAAATGTAAAATAAACGAAATAACCAAACGTTAAAATCAAACCCAAATACTTTTAAAGAAGCTACTCTACACATATACCCATCCATGAAATACTTAAATCTAAATCCAATCGACAAATCTTGAATCAGAATGTCAAATGTTATCCCGTGGTTGGATGCCTTAAGTGACTGGACGTGTTCACAGGGTGCAATGTTCAGAAGAATAACCAATGTATTTAGTTCTGTGGTCCTATCAAATCAAACCCTTCCAGTCAAGCCAGGATAAAGTTGGATTGTCAATTATTGAATAAATGGATTTATTATTGATACTCTCCATTGTTGAGGTTGATCGTTGGTCACCCTACCTGGGTTTTAAACTGTAAGCCTTATTTCTTCCCTTTCATTTCTCATTCTTCCTTTAGAAATGCTTTTTACTCCTGTAATGCAACCCTGTTGCTTTTACAGATTCTAGTTAAAAAAGTTCCTTTCCTTGCGTTCTGTTGTGTGGGGATCAGAAATCAAAAATAAATAACAATCTGTCTACTTGTAAGGTAGTAAGTTGTGGTCTTGCCTTTTCTATCGATGGAAACACAGATACTTGGCAGTGTCCATAAGTGTTCTTATTGGAACTTCAAATCTGGAAGTACTGGGGACACAAGGGATGTCGATGTCACTGTCAAATTGGGGTTTTATTAATCTACCATCAGTCAAAGACCAGATCTTCAATCCAATCCAACAAATCTTTCTTTAAATACAACCAGAGGGGTTAAAGTAAAGGAGTTGTTTTCAAACTTTTTCTTCCGTATTTTTATTTCATTCCATTGATCATTGACGAGATGAATGACAAAGGGGTACAAGGATCAAGTCCAGAATGCATACAACTACCTTGTATATCCAGAATAACTCTACTTATCCATGTTTTTCCAAGTGGTCCTTTAGATTCCAGATCAAAATCTGTTAATTTAAAATTCTGAATGATCTTCCTCCTGATATCCTCTCAAGACAGGCTTCAAGGAAGTGTTGTGTTTGTGTAACATTTTTATTTGATTCCGCATCTTTAGATGTGTTTTGTTGAGTAAAATAAGGCAGTGGGGCATCTCATCCTTGTCTGTCGAGGACATAGTTTAACGTACTGGTCCCACCTGACATTTTTAAACCTTAACTTGCCGTCTGCCTTCAACACAGTAAGAAAGATAACACCATACTCTCATCGGGTTTGCCGAACCAACCAACCCTTTCTCAAGTAAATATGGAAAAATTCTACAATTTCCCAGCTCGGACTACTTGTTGAACTTTTTTCTGTCAAAAAATATAAAAAAAGTTTCCTATCTGGAAACAAATTGCTCACTAGAGAATGTACAAAAGTTACGTAAAAACTTACAACTTTATTGCCAATGCGGTTCTCTTAGACAGTGGGAAGAATTCAACTTCACAAAACGTGCTGTTTAAAAATTCAATTACTTTGAATTTTATTATACTTTTCCTTACCCAATAAGAATAGAAGGCATCGCATCACAGTTCATTTTGTATGGTCAAAAAAAAAGCCCGAAAAGTTTCACCCTTATAAAAAAGTCAGTTTAGTTTAAACATTAAATCAACGGGAAGGAGATTGATGAGCTGTAACTTTTATACTTTTATAACCTCAAAAAAAATAAAGAACTAAATTCAAACAAAGGCTGAACAGCCTGAATTTGTTTCTTTATTTGTTCATGACTAATACAGAGCAAGATACATTCTATGACAGAACTACGCCAGGAATTTAACTGTTTCCCGTGGACAAATATGGTAAAAATGGAAATAAAACGGGGAATAATGAAATGTAAATAAATTACGTGTGTCTGAGTTACCTGAAATAAAACCATGAAACCAAGAAACAACTATACTAAACCCACATTGTTGTTGGTCATGTACATAAACTTATCACGACTGACTTACATAAAATTCTGAAATTCATCCATCGCTTTCTAGTTCAACTTTTAAGGATAAGCAGTATTCATGAAAATGATTTGCAAATTAAAATTTTTCAATTTTATTTGCAACAGTAAATCAACCGGCTGAAAATCATTATGGAAAAACATGACAGAGAGACAAGTATATTCTCACATTATTCTTGTTTAAATTGTATTGTTACGACCTAAGAACTATATCCCAACCCTAAACCAAGACTACATAGATAGGCAACACAGCATAAACACGGAATGAATGAAAATATTGCAGTATCGAAATTTAATGCATATTTAACAACAATCAGCCATTACCCACCTAATGGTGGATGAGCGAGGAGTATAAACACAAGTCCAAGTAAAGTTGAACCCGATCAAGAGATCCAAACAAGGCAAGTTTTGCAAAGAATAATTTCGATTTTATGACCAACCTGCCAATTTGATGTCTTGTCGGTCAATCTTGGTTGAATTGTGATGTCCAAGATAACGATGGCACCAGTTTGTAATAACCTGTGCTAGGGAGAAAGACGTAGACAAATAACATTTGCAAATTGTTATTACACCATTATATCCGTATTAATGGACAGCCGTATTGTTATTGTTGTTCTACCATATTATTAATACAATCCCTTATTTTTTTAAATGAGCAAAGGATAACAGAATTTGAAGAGGATCAAGAGATAATTGAAACTAGTCTGGTTTTCTAAGACAAATCTTAAATCTACCCATTCTGCACTCCAATTCTATGCAGAGGAACAAACAACTAAATGCGGTTGAATAACGAATGGTTGTGAGGGAATTTTGTGCACCCTTTTAAAATTACTCAAGACAGGTAAAACATGTAGTCCAGTGTTAGAAAAAGGGTAAGGAAAAGGTGAAACATGTAAACGAATTAAAATAAATCAAATAATTTGCAATTCCCATGCAATTAATGTGTGGGACAATAGGTAAGAAAAACAATAAAGGGATGTGCGACCATCTGCTTGCTTATCATCCAGTTTTATGTTATCCTCCAAAAAATCAGGCTAGCTGTAGTTCATCAGATTGAAATGAAATAGTGGAAATTATCATTGCATGCAAATTATTGTATTTAACTTATTCAAGGTGTATTTTAGCAAAGATTATCTGCATGCATGCGAAAAATAATTATTACGATTGGCATTGCAGAATTAAAAACTTGAGACGTTCAATAATACATGGATATACTGAACTTGTTTAACGTATTTTAGGGGAGATGCCGCAATGATCTGCATTAAATTTTATTATTATTATTTTTCGAAAAAAAACATTTGGAGCGTTAACCACTAGAAATTTCAAAAATTCTTAGAAACTCAAATTCATTCCTTCCTATTTAACACCTGGTCCTGTCACTGACTGGAGAATTGGTATGTCGAACTCAGCGAAGCTAATGGTTATTCGGGATCGGTTTGTTATCTGTATGTTATTCGAGAACAAAACAAAGTAACAAAGGCTTGCTTGCATACCTAATTCCACTCTTAACAATACCACATTCAATAAACAACCATAATGCAGACCGTGTGCCATGCTTTCCTCCTGTTCCATTTCCATTGTCAGATCAGAAAGACTTGGATGTCGACGGATTCGCCATCACATTGGTTCAAACAGGAATTGATTGACACTCATCCACACCGACGGATCCCTCCTCGGCTAACCAAAGCAGTCG
The DNA here is from genome assembly GCA_036491905.1 of Folsomia manolachei. NCBI lineage: Eukaryota > Metazoa > Arthropoda > Collembola > Entomobryomorpha > Isotomidae > Folsomia > Folsomia manolachei. The sequence continues at coordinate 18,687 of JAAXNX010000072.1, read as the reverse complement.
ACCAACCGATGTCGGATCAAATCTTTATCTTAACCGAGCAAAGGAGAAGAGCATCAAAGGGTTAAATTTTAAACCATGTGCAAGAATCCGTCAATCAGGAAATTGATTTTCTTGTACATGATTAGCTAACCAACAACCAAACACTCGATGTAATTGATGGAATATGTAAAGAAGAAATTTTGATCACAAATGGATTTTTGTAGTAGCTCAAAAATTCAGATTCAACCGACAAAGAGTGGAGTGTTATTAGTAAAACTTTTAAATTAATGGAAAGTGATGTAGTAGAGGTGGTGGTCATGCAGTTGTTCTAACAATTTTTTAATTTGTTTGGTGTTAAAATCGCTTTAAATGAGTATTGCTCTGTCTGTGCTCACTGAATGCTTGGCAATCTCGTGATCACAATAATATTGCTTTGCGTTATAATTGTTGGAGTCACACAAACAGGTATCTAACATTTATTCCACGAAATTCATTACAGTTAGAAGCAAATCTACTACAAAAGGACGAGAGGATAAATGCTAACCTGGAGATTGACTTTGACAACTAGAAATGGTAGCATGTAAAGAAGATCCATCTGTATATCAGTGGAATTGAAATACAGTCATACATATGTGCATGTGGGATTCTGGGATTGGCAGATATTATAAAATAGACACAAGTTAAGTTAGACGGGAGATAATGGTGAAAGGGTTGAAACAGAGCTGAGTGAGAATCCCTTCCGAGTGGGGAACAATACAATTCAATGGAGATGAGCCGACACATGAGAAAGAAACACAAAAGACTTCTCTAATGCGATTCTGACAGGCTAACGATTAGAATCAGATTTTTAAAGCCTAGCCGACATTGACTTTGCCCGATGCTGACGGTTTATAAGGCTACAAACACATTTACAGATATACTCTGATGAGCGTTAGGTATTCCTATTACGCGTTGACTTTGATAGTGACCACCCAATTGTCCTCCGTCTTGCATTTCAATTAGCTCTTTACTCAGCCTCCTGAATACTAGCAGGATAAAGTAAACTGTTTCACTGACCGACCTCCATTAAATTAAGAGTAAAAATCACTTTCCAAAAAATAACAGTAATCCATTTACTTTACTTTGATCTGCTCAAGGCATGCATTTGAAGGGATGCGATGTGAGTGAGACATTCGTCAAAGGGATGAAAGCCACATTTTATGTATCTGATTTTGTAGGCAAGCACGGCATGGTCATTGATTTGTAATTTTTATCCCAGTTTTTATATTAATCAATCTAAATTTGAGAGTGGTTGTGAAATTCGTTACTCGTCGAAACAACACATTTCTGTCAATCAAATTATTTCTAATTTCTAAAACTTTATCGAGTACATCCTAGTAATTCGAAGTTTTACAAGATTATTCATTCAGCTTTTAATGAACTTAGCCTTAATTTCCCAGAAGACAAACCATCCTCCACAAATAAACTTATTCCTTTCATATGTCATTCTAGGTCCCTGAAATTCCCATTTGTCCCTCACTTATTAGCCATAAGTACCTTTCCGCCTTCGCTTATTTGCTCATTTGTCGGTCAAAAGCTACCCTCTCCAATTCGACAGGTACTGGTACTGGTAAGAAAACTAAGATGCAGAGTTAGGTGAAGGGCCTGAAATGTCACTCGTCAACTCAAATTATTGAAAAAAGTCAAGAAAGAGAAAAGGTATTCAAGTCAAGTTTGTCCAAGTCCCAGTGGAATTCAAACCCATGATTATATTGTGGTGTGGTCTCACATATATGTTAAAACCACATTTGACTGTGACTGTACCGTTGACATTTAGCTTCTGATTCCATAAGCTTTGAGACCGAAATGTAACACGGGAACCGGGATATGACGATATGGCCCAATAATCTCACGTACTGATTGCTGCACATTTGACCAAACCTAACTTATGACACTTAAGAAATCAAGGATCAAGCCGGATCCTGTTGCAGCTGAATTGACCTGCAATTTCACGTGCTCCACCCTCTCATAAGTAAAAGCAACAAACTTTGTTAGTCCTGTGGGATTTATGGATAAAGTGCAACGATGGCATGACCACAGTCAACATTATTACTTTGAGATTGAATGACAGACACTTGAAAGGAGTTGACGGACTGATACGGAATTGACTGTGATGATGGTGACAATCACGAGGACATTCACAAAGACACCGGCATTGACACATTCTTTTCGATAAGCTTTAAGAAAATGTCATTCACATTCCGAATCCGTTTTAATTTTAGATATTAAGAAAATACGAAATTGCGGTTTACGTCCAACTTCCAATAATTTTACAAATACGAAAAGGGTTAAACCGGATTAATAGTAAAAGTCAACAGTAAGTGACCCTTGTTCAAACACACACATTTTCCATTTCATGCATAAAAACATTTACGAAAATTTTAGATAACCCCTGGTTAGTGAATAGAATAGCAACAAAGCTCACAACGGAAGAATCCCTTCAAATTCGTCCAAATACTTTTACCAAAATTAATAAGCATCACATCAACCGTATGAATACAACCGACACATGAAGAATGCATACATTTCCGAATCAAAAAGTCACCATGTCAAACCCAAATCCATTGTGGTCTCTTTGTAATTATGACAATTCGAGAAAAAGGCTGATCTGATTATTCCGATTTGTTTTGTTAGCGTGATGGAGGATGTTTCCTTCGTTAACCCCTTCCATTTTCAGACTTAATCCATCTGCATTTCTTTGTGATTTTGTATCCATTCCATTGTTAATTTGATTTTTGTGGCATTCGACATTCGCCACGACTGCTTTTGAAATTTGGCGATGAAATTTTCATCTTTGGTGGACCAAAGGTTGTATGTTCTACTACCATGGCTAATTTGAACTTGTATTTGAATAATGCATATTATCCGGAAGCTAATGCGAGGGCATCAAATCATTTAGTGCGGTGTGTGCATGTCATATGCAGAAGTTGATGAGGTTATCCTTTCCCAAGTTGGGTTGGGATCTCAACCCTTATTCATTTCATCTCTGGCAGAGAATGCAGAATCTGTAGAATAGAACGGCAAGTCAACCGGGTTAATGTTAATCAGTCAGTGCAGTATGCGGGGACATGTGATGTGGTGTGGTTGACGTTGTCAAAAAAGATTGGCAGCGGAGACATGCTTAGTAGATATACAATTTAGTTTAGTCGCTCATAAAATAAAATGTCAATTTAGAATAGAGGGTTCAGCCTTTAATGTCTTAATTTAATAAGTCAGACATTGCAGATTGCATCTGTAGAATTTGTTATTTTCAATTTTGGTTAACAACCTTTTACAACAAAGAAAAGAGAAACATGTTGCACTGCATTTCTATTTTTTTCTCATTTATGTTTATTATCGCGTGCGAGGCTAACCTACACCATTTATGCCACACAAGAAGAACATTGCACCTAGACAGTGGTCAGGTACTTAAATCTTAAATTCAAACAAACAGGAGTCAATTTATCAAAAAATTAAGAATTGCGCGATTCAATTAGCAGTAAATTAGGATTCTGTTGTCTGATGCGCTTTTGTCAGGGGATTGCAATTTTCTTTAATTATAGTTTGTATTGCATCCATCATCTAAAATCCGGCCAAACTACTGTGGCAATTTCTTTAAATTAAAATTAGTGTCAAACCATGGCATGCTTTATTTGTGGACTGGTCATTTGAAGATTATTTACAAATCTGGCATGCTATGTGTCAGTGGTGCATTTAATATCAAATTAATGAAATACATACATTTCAATTTATGAAACAACTGCTTTAAAATTTTCTTTACTGCCATTTGAATTCAAATTTGCCAAGTTAAGATGTAACTTAATCCGGTTATTCGGGTATTGTCCAAATGTTGGTTAGTTGTCTCTGCTTAAAGGCTTTATTTTGCTTTGAATGTCACACTTCTTATGCAAAACCCTATTGCTACCAGGTACAATAATGACATCTGCAAAAGTACTGTTCAAGCCAATATTTCACCAGTCCTATTTAATGCAGTGTGCCAAAAAACCGCTCCGGCTCCAACTTATTCATCTTTAAGAAAAACTACCTTTTGTCCCCGTGACAGTCACCCAACCCCAAGGACATTTTGCATATGAATAAATGACAATACTCTGTCTTTAGCGAAGCATAACAATAAAAATATTATAATGTCATTAGTCCCCACTTGAACATCTCTATCCACTCGCAGTTGCCTGTGCTTCGTGTAACCGTAACCAATTCTCAGTGAGCGTGATGGGATAAATGTTTGCACTCCACTTGAAATTAAATTCTCCCCTGTCCCTGTCTGACAGATAAATAAAAAGACAAATAATTTTATGTAATATGAAAATATCCAACTTTCCAGTTCAGAAGTTATTGTCTTGAATGTTCAACCAGTTCTGGAAGTTTGTCTCTCCTCAGACCACTTCATCCTTTACTCGGGTTACTATTTCAGATGTTTTACTTTGCTTACCTTACGAAAATGCAGCAGGACAAAAATTCCGTATGCAAACCTTACCCTCTTGTCCCAAGCCATTCAAATATGAGAAAGCAGAAAGACACAAGGTTTGAAGACTTTTTAGTTGACTTTGTCCTTCTTTCTTTCCTGGTCTCTCATCTCTGGAGACGGGAAGATGACATGGGAATTTTATTTTACCTTCTGGTCTCTTGGCCATCTTTCATATGAAATTGGAGACACGTTGGCAAATGAAGGATACTTGAATTTTGCTTCCAATTCCAACCTCAACTTAAAACTCATCAGCTTCATCATCATCAAAATAAATACTCAAAACATCAAACACCAGTTAAGTTATACATCCATTCCCTAGCCATAGGAGACACTTTCAGTGGACAGCTAGTTATATTTTATGTTAAATGTTTTGTACACAGAGGATGAGCCACCCACAATAAATCTTGATGACAAATTCGAATTTTTTTCTGGCTTGGATGACACTCGACCAGAGAAACGAGGTATCACCTTCTCGTTTTGGTAGGAATATAGTCATAACCTAATACTTGTGGTATGTAGAGGTCCGCATTCTTTTAAGAAATTTCAAGATGAGAGGATGTGATATGATTAAATTACAGGAAAAATCTGATGTCCTTTATTTTAATGTTATTACTTACTTGGTCAAGGATCAAGTAAATGTAAAGGGAAGGGAAGGGCTAAGAATTAATTTATGTGGATGGATGGTGTCCTGAATGAAACCCAGAGACACCCAGTACCCAGAATTATTAAGTGCTTAAAAGTATGGTATTCATAAATCTGAAATTCATATCTAGGTATGAATAATTACCCAAAATTTAACCCACCTATCAAAACAAGGGTTCATCCCATGCAAAGTCATGTCAAAAATCATAGGTGGTGGTTTTATGCTTGTTTGAAGGTGGCCATGAATTTCTTGTGATTCATTAGCACTCTTTTGTACTTGGTTTGGAGTTTGTCTGTGTAGACATATAAGACTGATATTGCATTCAATTCATTGATGGTAACTTGATAAACATTCTTAAGTTGGTTGTGATGTCTCTGTTTACCTGTAAGTTTTCTCTGCAGTATTTCTCTTTAAGGTGAAGGTACAAATATTTAGGATGGATGTACATGGCAGAAATTTGAATGGCACCTTAATATATTTCCATGTCATGCCACACCAACGTCAAGATTAACCTCCTCTCATCTCGAAATCTTTTTGGCTTGACCATTCCATTGGTTTTTGATATCAAACAGAGTTTTTGACTGCTTCCTGAATACTAATTGACACTCTTCTACCCAGGCTCGCCTTTTCTGCCCAGTTTAAAATCTACGTAATAAAAATGAAATATTGTATCCTTTTTTTCTCATTTTTCAACAGTTTTTTAGTACTTTTGAATTTGTTTTGTTGCAATGTTTTGTTTCATATTTCTTGACACTTGCCCACACAACTACTTGGCCATGACCAAACATGGTAAGTTAGTGGTGTGGATGAGTTTTAAGTACTATAAGTCAGTTTTATTTATCTCATCCCTTGTACTGGTGGGCAGAGGAAGAGTTACTTGTGCACTGAAAAAGATTAGATTGAAAAAAAAACAGCGTCCAGAATAAGAAAGCAATTATTGTGCTCATGATGGCCTCATTAAAGTCAACAAAGCTGTATTCAAAACCCTAATAATGCGCTTAAAATACTTTTCAGGATAAGTAAAATGCCGAAAGTTGTGTTGGAAAGTAAAGAAAAGAAATATTTTTATGTGGGTTTGGGGTTACACAGAAGTGAGGAATTTCAACCCTTTCTATGTAGAAAAATGTGTTGTAAAAACTTTTGTTAAAGCTTAGAACTTTGCTTACTTAGCTACCCACTAATTAACTACTTTTGTTGCACCGGCAGCAGCTTCCTGGATTGGATTGTTTTGTGAAGATTTACTTTTTTTAAGCTTAACCCTTCCATTTTTATTGTTTAGTGATGATTGTTGTATTTTACTTTATTACCAGGTACATTTATAGATACATAAGTTTCAGTTTAGGGATCAACTCATCCCTTTAATCCTATCCACCTGCGTAGGCATAAAGGAACAAGTTAGCTAAAGATTCAAAATTGAAGGAGTGATAAACTTATTTCGGTATATTTGTTGCATTCAACCGAGATAAATGTTATCTTTAACATCAGTTTGCGTGTTGGTAGTAAGCTCGCTTATTTAATGAACTGATGGTTGATGGCAAATGAAATTTTGTGACTTTTGTACTTTGTGTGTACAAAATGCATTTACCATTCATTTGGGAAGGATTCAATATGGTACAAAATGCGACGACTTTTATTTTATTTTACGTCTTCTACTTTCACTGTTTTCTTAGCATGTCACACTTTATTTGATATTTCTCATTGTTTTCTGTCCATCTTTTTTCATTCACTATTTAAAATGACAAAATACCATCACTCCCTAGAACACGCAATAAATGCATCTATTTTTCCGTATTTTTAGATTTATCATCCTGTGTCTATCTTATCGATAAGCTCCTACTTTGCCCTTCTCTGTGGTTAGCACGAAACCCCTCGAAATGATAAGGATTAAGTATGGTGTGATGTAATCAAACCAAAGAAAGAAAATAGTCACACAAAACTTTCCTTACCCCATCATTCAATCATTCTTCATTAGAACACATTAGGAGACATTGATGATCAATCAATAGGCAACCAGAAATGAGATAACTTTTTGGGGAAGACTGCCTGCGTTGCGTGCATCAGGAATACAATTGGAATAAGGTATTTATTTGAAGAAGAGGAAGCTCGAAAAATGCACCTCTGGACCAGGTGAGAGAATTTGCTTTTCTGTAGCCAAACTTAAACCAACTGGTGTTTGGGAGGTCCTCTAAAAATGACTCGACTTCCATGGATCCAAAGATCTTGATACAATTGGAAGTAGACGTCCAGGGGAGCGGATCGGTTGCAGGTAATTACTGAACTTGTGTGTGGACTGATTCAATAAGATGGCTTAGAATGACAACCAAGATTTCGTATCCATCGAATCATGCAATCCTGCGATTGATAATATTACATTATGCTTCCGTACCAAAAGAATGGATGAGGACATGACTCATGATTCAGTTTCTTTCTCTCATTGGCTACAGTCCAAGCGTTTTATGAAGAACTGAAGTAATTAACAATTACTAACGATACCAGTGACGAACCCATTACTAGACTTTTTGTAATAGTCCCCAAGGACTATAACATTTGTCATGACTAACCTCGTGTATTGCTATTTTTTAGTGAAACTGAGATTTGAATCTGTCATCCGTGTAAAAAAGTCAAATAAATTGAAGTATTTGGATGATTCATTGCACAAAGTGAAAAGAATCTAAGATTTGACAAAAATACATTTCCTTTTTAACTGAAATGTTTGGCATGTCACTGCGATTCGCTATTTTTCTCAAACTTTAGCCCGCAAAGGTGCAGTCGAGTCACTCCCACACTAACATAAATACGTACATGTCCTTAATTCATAATCTCACTTAGTCAAGTCATAGTTCTTGCTCGGTGGCATGTTAACAAACCCATAACAAAGTTTTGAATACAAAAGCTCACCCAAGTGACAAATCACCATTCAAAAATTCAAGCCATACACCATGACTTGAATAAGTATTCCATGGTAGATATATGAGTTACACGGTCAACTTCAACTAAACAGTAGTCACGGTGTGGCGTCTCTCTTGTCTTTATTCGGTTAGTAGTCATATCCAAGAATGGGAATAAAACATCGATTTAAACCACGAAGCGAAATGAGATGAATTGAATAAAGTGAAACGAGTCCTAATAATGACGAGCATAATGGTGTTTTACTCCGTATTCGTGTTCAATTTAGCCAGAAACGAATAAATTCAAAAGAGACCTATGCAGATGTGATGTGGTTCATGGGTAGGTGTGGTGTGGGGCACAAGGTAAAATTTAAGCCACAGTAAGAGTACCAGCGACTAAACATTGTTCTAGAAAAGGTGTAGTAGTAGGTGTCCAATTCAATCCGAGAGTAAACTATCTGTATTACAAGAAGAATAGGGAAGCCACATGGGGTGAAAATTGCCAGCAATTCGATCCACCACAGGAAATCAGTTGAAAGAAATGGAAATGTGGAATGTTTTGGAGAACTTGTGAATATAAAACTCATCAACATTAAAATTCAAACCAGACCAGACACGGTGCATGGATTTAGATTTCTTATTGTTAAAAAAAGTTAGAAAAGAAAACGTGGTGAAATTAATTTTCAGCAAGATGCCAACTAAAAAAGTAAAATTTTCAAGGAGGTACTCATTTGGGTAGAATGATTCCAGAGTGGACGGTGTAACTTTGCATAATAAATACAAATAAAATAGGGTAACGGTATCAATAACCTCAATCCTTTGTCAACTCCACTAATCAAACTAATTATCATTCTTTATAAACAGAACAAGAATAATGGGAAGATAGATGCTAAATTGTAAAGAACTTAACAATATTGCATCCTATTCAGGCACAGAAAGAGTTTTCAATTATCATGAATTACCTCCTGTAATTTGTTGTGCTTGCTGTTTGTATTCGTGTCGACTTGAAAATAATTTTTATTTGTTTGTCATCAAATACAGACGGTGAGCACATCATTTAAATACTTGACCGAAATTCACTGTCGTGCAATTGCAGTTTTTGCATGGGTATCAATTTACTGAGTCATATATCTACCATTGCATTTATTTCTTCTTTTCTTGATTCAATGCAAATGTGTCAGTCAACCACTCAGCAAAATTCAACCTTTACAGAGAAGAAGATTTGTAAAATTAAAGGTAAACTTTTTCGGTCACTATACCATGAGGATGAGACGTCACATAGTTTTTCATCACTTGGGAGGTGGTTCATGCATTTACTTATAGTCATCAAAGGATTAAAAAGTAGGTTGTGTTTGACCAAGCAATAAGTAATCCTCCTTGTGACAGTTAACAAGTCACTGCAGCGAATTTGCAAAACTTCCAACACTTTGCATGACAAATTGGAAAAAGTTTAGCATTCTTCTGTATTGAAGTGTTGTTTAGAGAAGATTAAAGTAATTCATAAATAATAAAAACAACGGAGGACTCGTGTTATAAATGTCATATTTACTGAAAATCTGTCATGGGATGTAATTTATTGATGTAAAGAAATTCGTAGAATGTCCGCCTACATGCATGAGTAGTCCATTTTTTGGCAACTAATCTTATCGGTGGCGAACCATTTAAAAGCGAGAGAAACAAAGTCTCGTTACATATTTTATACTATTTTAAAATAGCCTCATGTGATATAGGATATTTATCATTGGAGGATTCTTTTTAAAAACATTTTCATTGTCAATTCCTCGAGGTAAACGAAAACTTCCAAAATCTTTGCTGTATGTTACAGCCTGTAACAGTTATTCGCACTTGTTGTGTAATTGACATGAACCGTAGGTAAGATCTTAGCCGAAGTTAAAATATTCCCATAAAATAAAATACATAGAAACACTTCGTGTCATTGAATTAAAAATTTATGTGACATCCAGCAAAAGCACAGGAATCTCATAGAAATTGACAATGGTAATGATAATTGGAAAAGACGAGCGAGGGTGTCATTGTCAATTGTTATTCTGTCTCTGTCCATCCCATGTATTTACCAACAAGAAGTGTGTGTCCCGTCCATCCGGCTACTTGTCTAATCTACCAAACCAAACACGGCCAGTGACATGTCGTGACTGTCCACTCCATTTACAGAAGACAAAAAGTTTCAAAATTCACAGTTGACGTCTTTGCATTTATAATTTACACGCGAAAATGGCCAAAGCTTATTTGCACTCTGGGTTAAAGTCAATGTCCGTCATAGACAAAATGAGTCCCACCCCCACACCCGCATATCTTTTACACAACAGCCACAGCCAAAGGTTGGATGCTTTGTTGGATGAATTGGAAATCGAATATTATGGAAAAATGTGTAAGGACACGTCCAAGGAAAAAGCAACTCAAGACGAGATGAATGCTGATGAAGCCAAGTTGTGGGAAAGTGTCAATTACATTAAGAAACACAATACATCCTATCGCAAAGCTGTTCCTCTTTTAAACGACTTGCAAAAACAGCAGCGTTGGGTTAAAAATACGGGTGAGTTAGTTTAGATGAAACAAGTTATGCAATTTTTGTGCATTATTCAATAATCCTGATTGATGCTTCCCATAGGTCTTTTACCTGCATCAGCCACCGTCTCAGCCACTTCCTGCTCATCCCTTGAACTTGATGATCCAGGCTTTTCAGAGTTCCGATCCATCTGTACTGAAGGATTGAAATTGCCACCTCGTCAAATCCAAACCAAACAAAAATCCCCATTTTCTTGTACCTCTAAGCGAGTGAAATTCAATGCAAAAAATGAGCAGTATGACTTTAAGCCAGTCCCACCACCAACAACAATCTCGCCAAAAATTGCAATCGAAGTAATCCAGACCCCTTCCCCTATCCCACCCATGATCTATCCACCTCCAACATTTGCAACGCCAACAAAGTCATCAACTGCTAAAGTTAGGTCAAAATCAAAATCCAAGTTAACCAAGAAGAATTCTTGTGAAATTCCAGCATCGTCGACGATCACACCCAACCGCAACCGGGATGAAAATCTCAATCTTAAATTATCCGTACCCACTGACAATGTCAGTTGGAAGACAGTTTTGCAAACGAATAAACAGAAAAAAGTTCTTCCACCATCTCGAATTCCAACTGCTATCTCACGGAACAGAATTACGGCAACTATTCCAAAAGAACATTTAGCCGCAAACAAATCCGTCCTAAAACCATCTTCTTTAAAAACTGTGACAGAAGCAGTCAAACCAACCTCGAGTCACAAATTGCCTCAGGCTCAAATCAAGCCAGAAACACAGAAACAACGTACTACTTCTATTACTAGTGGTAACGAAGGCAGTGGTCAATCACAGGGAACAACTTTGACTCAAAATCAACCAGAAAATGGTGTCGATGCTCTGGAAATAATTCGAAGCTTATTGCAACACGCGAATGATGCTGCAATTACACTATTCAAATTTGATGGACCGGATGGATTATTAACAGACGGGAATGAGAGCACTGCTTCAAATGCGACCTACACCCTGGATAAGAGCGCCAATTCTATCGCGAATAAAAAGTCAAGTCTCGCTTTAGATAAGCCTCCGAACAACTTTGATAAGTCCTCAAAGAGCTCGCTTGATAAAAACCCATCCAACACCCTGGATAAGAACGTCATACTACAAAACGAAGCTCAACAAGAGTTTATCAACCAGGCTCCAAATGTGAAAATGATTTTTGGAGTTCCATATATACCTGGGGCGGCGAGCAAGTTCCCAAAACTTGTATTTTAGTAATAAAACTCGATACAAGTGTAACAAAATCATTTCATCTAAGCTAATTGACCGATTTAGGCAAAAATTGTAAGGCGTGACACAATGGGTAGTAACTATTCGACTAAATAATATTTTTTTGTGAAATGCATTGTTTTAACTATAAATGAGTAAAATCTACAAACAAATGCTTCTGTTCCGTCTACATAGTATTTCATTTTTGTGCCGTGAATGGCTTGATTCTTTCATTCTCTCTGTGTGAGCAACCTTTTATAAATTTTTTTACCTTTATTCCGAAAACTTGATTCTCATCCTAACATTCCTTTCATTTCCTTTCGTATCACTTTTCTTTGGGTTTCATCTCACACGCAAATTTTTAACCAAGATGTGATGTCACCAAACCACATGAAAAAGCTGGGAATAAGAAAAGTAAAGTCAAGTCCAAGAACGGTAGATCAAAGCAAATCTTTCAAAAAAGAGTTGACTTGCTCATTTGACCCAACCATTTGTCATTCCCTTATCTTTGTTTCAATCACTTGGTAAATGTGATTTGCAATTTGTAATTCACAATTGTGAATCGGTAAGTGAAGCGCTAATCGGAGGAATGTTAACGCAAACCAAACTCATTTAAAAAGTGCCAGCGAGTTGACTTGTTTTGCCCTGGGTTTAAACTAGACGACTGGTTTCTTGCATATGTAAATATTGTGATTGGATTGTGTTGATAATAAACAGGATAACAATTCATACAACAACTTTTAGAGTAAAAAGAAAACAGTGCATTAAGGAGAGGAAATTACAACCGTCGAATTTAGGTGGTTTCATTGAATAAAGTTTAAAGTAAAGTAATGTAAATACACGAAATGACATCACAACTTGATGGGAAACTCAGGTTTCAAATCCTGATAAAGTCGAACCAAACAAACTGAACTGCATAAGGAAGAAGATTGAAACTTGTTTAATTGCAGAGGCATGAAAATGCTGATAATTCTCATTTCGAGATTGACAAAGACTCGTCACTTTGGTAAAGTGGAGAATTTATAGCAAAGGTAAACTGAGGTGATTTTAGTTTCCTTCAATTTAGACTTTCAGAGTGATCACATATCTAAACCTTAAAATTTGCGAGATTAAGCTTCTCATGAAATTATTTTCAACCAAATGCAATTGTAATGTAATACAGATAAAATATTGCTATGATATTGTTACAATAGAAAAATGAAAATTTTTTATAATTATTTTGTTACATAAGCAAGTATGTCCACATAACAAGCCAGTCTTCCAATGGGATTGGCTTGTGGAGTTATAAGCCACTGCAAATGCTCTACTAGGGTAGGTACATGGAATACTTGCCTCCATGCCCATCCACCCACGCGATAAAATGGAATAAAATTTGAAACTTACCAAATACTCTGGCATTGGTAGGTACGGAGTAGTTACGTCCTACCTGACTCCACCATCCTACGGTAGGATTCCTACCTGCTGCAGTTTACATTCACAAGTAATATTCATGGTTGATGGAACTCGTGTTTTTTATGAACTTTAAAAGCAAGCAACCCTTTCCATTTCAAACGTAAAACGCAGGAAGTTAGGCTGTCATTCGTATCATTTCACCATTTCACAGTTCACACTGTCAACCATGGAATAGAATTGGAGCCTTAACGAACACTAAAATGTATGGAGAAATATGAGGGTGGATGTAAAATCAGCCAATCTCATTCTACTTTACATCAACATTAGTGATCAATCTTTCCGTTGTTTCCTAATAAGTATAATAGTAGCCCAACTTTAGGACATTTCTGTCGGTTGGGGTTGATTTTCCGGCTTGTCCAGGTGAGTCAGAATGAGTTGAGGGAATAAAATCATTTTATCTAGGAAGGATACTAACGCTTTTGTAAAATGAAATAAAATGATTCAAAGCACGGACAACTAGTATTTGTTTTTAATTGTATCTACTCGAATTTAGATTACTTAATTATATTTGTTTTAAGGCGTCCACCACGCAGGTAAACTGAGCAAAATATCCACAGCGTAGCTTCCTGGCATAATGTGGACTGCTTATAACTACTTATTTTTATCGCTATCAAAATCATAATGAAGTCATAATTATCTTATCCATAAATGGCAGGATCTATCTAAATTGCATGTAGTTGATTATTAAACATTGGCAATTAACAGTTGCGCTTGGCTCAATTTGGTATAAAATAGTGGAGCATGATTAGATTGCTGAATAGCTCTCATGTCATTTTATAGATAGCCAAAGTTTTCAAGGTTGGATCAAAAAATCCTCCCTTTAAGTCAAACCCAATCAACATAAATTGACAAGTGAAACATTATTTCATTCTAATTCATCTGGATAACCAGAGCGTACGTCTCTCATATAATTTTTAAATTATGTGAACCAACTCCAGATAACATAATTATACAGGTCTCTTATCTAGTTAGCGTGGATGTGTAGAATTTACGAATTTAGGTCTAGAATTAGGAAAGGGGAACCCAGTACTCAAAATTATGAAAAATGTTACCCTACTTCGTTTGCGGTTTCCAGTCAAAGTAAATAAACTACTTCCTAATTTTCCACCCCATTTTTGGGTACTGGTGACCCATTTTTCCTGACCACACCGTAACGAACCCAAATGACCAGCAAAGCAACACACTAATGAAATCAAGTCTTGATATTAATTTATCATTTTGGAATTTCATACCACTTTTCTAGAGCTTTGCCATCATTCGTCTGCTACACTATTTTGGGTCGTCTTGCCCTTGAAAACAAAGGTACCGGATCGGAAATGTGGGTGTGTCGGTGTAAGTTTACTTTTAAAAAATTATGGCAGTGAGAATTCGGAAACGAAACGAAAACATGATACTTGTCAAAAGGATTAGAACCTTTGTTCTATTTGGTCTGCTTGACTTCAAAAACTAATCCTTTCTTCGTACATGAGCTGAACATCCCGCATTACTTTATGAAGTATTAGAGCAGCTATTTGTCTTAAATGTTGTTCTTCAGTGAGATTAGTTTGGTTAGTTACGATGATAGCACTCCCTCCTACCTTTATGATATCCATTCCAATATTATGAATGTACCTCATATGTGAGGAATCACCTGGAATTTTAAGATGAAATGGGAGGAGATTTTAGAGATTTTTATTTCAGTGGGCGTACCCGATCTTAAAAACCACAAAGTTTGAGCTGGTTCTTAGTGCAGGCAAACTGCCCAAATTTGTTGTGTTCTTTGTTGTTTTGGTTTTAGTTATGAGTTGTCGTTAATGAACTTGGGCTCTGGCTCATCCTCCAAGTAACCGCAACTAATGTAAAGTGTAAGATGATGCAGATCTAATCCTAGTTATTTATCCTGGAAGTGGTGGATATCTCGTATCGAAGGTGAATTTCCAACTTTTGCCTAATTTAGGTTGAGTAGTTCAAGGAAACATAACTCAGAAGGTGTGCATGGGATTGCTTCAAAACTTTTGTAATTGCAAGAATGTTGACTGCGATGTGGTCTTATGGGTCAGTGTATCATTTTCTGGGAGTTTGTTAGCGTTATTCGTTAATGAACTTGGGCTCTGGCTCATCCTCCAAGTAACCGCAACTAATGTAAAGTGTAAGATGATGCAGATCTAATCCTAGTTATTTATCCTGGAAGTGGTGGATATCTCGTACTCATCAAGATATAAAGATTCAAATCGAAGGTGAATTTCCAACTTTTACCTAATTTAGGTTGAGTAGTTCAAGGAAACATAAGTCAAGCAGAAGGTGTGCATGGGATTGCTACAAAACTTTTGTAATTGCAAGAATGTTGACTGCGATGTGGTCTTATGGGTCAGTGTATCATTTTCTGGGAGTTTGTTAGCGTTATGAGTTTTAGATTGGGTTTGGTATCATTATAATGAAGGAATTTCAACATTTCTGGTGGTAAGAGGGAGCAGATGTGGATCGTGATGTGGGGAATTTTTTCTTAATTTTCATTTCCTTAATTCATCAAGGAAGAGTTCCTCAGGTGAACATTATGAACCGCAAGAATACTGGGGCGAAAGGTTGTCATAAATATGTTACAATTAGCTTGATATCCGTAATGTCTGTATTTACGCACGATATTCGGTGAAAAATACATATCAAATAGATTCCTTGGGTAACATGATTTGCCTATGTTCTTGATTCGATCCTCTTTTTATCAGGTTAGAGTTCAAATTTAGCCTCAAAACTAAATGAGAATTGACTTTTCTTAATGGAACTGGACGTCATGTTTTCTTCAACTAATGATCTGAATTTTATGACTTGAAGATTTGAATTTGACAGTCAAACTGAATTGGACGGGTTGCTACTCTCAAAGTAATTCTCTGTAAAAAGGCATTTCTCCAATTCAAACTTTCCTTTTCATGCTCTGATTAGCACAATAACTTAGCATAATTACAGAGCATTACAAAATAGTTCAGTCCTACGATTCCACTCCGGTTAAGGCCAACTTTGGTTAAATACCTGTCTTATTCCTTGTTGGTAGTGCAGACGATGTAAGGTAAAAAACACAAATAAAATGGAGCAGACCAAGGCACTCGTGAGATAATTTTGTATTTTTATGGGCTCCCACAGATTCTCTTAATTTCTTCCATTCCTCGGCGTAATCTTAATACTCTGCATTCTTTGGTTAGTTTCGGTTTTACAAAACTTTTTAACCTTAATGAAATCTTATTACTAAAACGTGACAGATTCTGATTGTGAGTTGCAATTAGATTGGATCAATACTGGCTAAAGTTTCTTGGAATGGGGAAAAATTCCTTAAATTCTAGGATTAGAATTTTGTAAAAAAAAAAAGAAATACAGATTTTTCCGTGATTATGTAGGAAATAAAAGTGAAACATTGAAGTAGAAGCAATTCCCAAATATTTGTCTATTTTTAAAAAAGAACAGTAAAAATCGAGCTCATTTTTCAGGGAAATTAAGATAAACTTTTTTTTGACTCCTCTCTATCAGTTAAAATATCGTGAGCAAGCACTTGCAATTTATTCAGAGCAGAGAATTGAGTAGATCATTTATTTACAGAGGCGGAGAGAGTAGAAGAAACATTGGCACAAGAATTCCCAAGATGACAACCGTTTGTAATTGGATGGAATAGAACTCATAAAATCCTTCTTGGGCTCGAGTAGCAGGGAAAGATAAGAAATTCCAAATTGTTCTCTTTTATTTGATTCAATGTGACACTTTACACCTAGTTAAGTGTGAGAGCTCATCGTGAATTCCTATTTGTAGCAAGGAATTGTTATTCATTGGGACTTATTCGATTCCATGGCCCACTCACTAACAAAACTAAACCAACTGATGATGCTTACAATAATATTACCCCCATCATCCTTTGAATATCAAGTTTCCTTGCGTTTAACAACGCAACTGGCCGTAGATTACGCACTTGCTTTCACGGGAAATGCTCTCAGTAGCGGAATTTTGTTAAATTGTATTTGTTCTTTTGGCTCTAAAACTTTGGTCTGTTGCAATCCAGTTATCCAGACTGGTCGACAAAAATTCCAGGGCGTTTATGGTTGTTGGGAACACCGCAATTTAAACAGAATAATAGACAAAAATGGTAGATTATTTTACAAAATAGTTAAAAATACCTGAAATTGACTTATTTTAAACAAATAATTTTAAAATGTCAGATTGTGTAATGGCAATTTCTTCTGTGCATTACCGATACTTTTGTGTGATAAGATACTATTATTACACGAGTTGAGTGATCAGTCAGAATTGCTCAGAAAACCGCAGTATCTGTAATTACACTACAAAGAAGACTCCTTCACAAAGAAGCAGATTGCATAGTTAAACTATCTTCTCACCCTTTTTCATCTAATCTCTTTTCTGAACAGGAAATTAATGCATTCATGCCTAATCGATTTGATTCGATCACTTCCAACTAACCAACCAACCATCCCAAGAAGTTGGTTGACATCCCTAACGTAGCCACAAAAACCTTCTCAAGCCTCTTAAAAGTTTTCCTTTCATTTCAATTGGAGATTAATACCTCGTGTAAAATCCAAAGTGTTCCCATTGTCCTGTCCTGACAGTAGTCAAAAGTAAATTCAGCTACTGAATTTCAGTAGCTGTTGGAAGACTTGGTGTTCTTAAAGTGAATAAATAATTGCTCAGTTCACTGTAAAAATGTCTTCTTTGTGACATTGTGATCTGATTACAAGTGCTTCTTTCACTCAGCCGAGCCTTAAAGAAAGACATGCAATGCATTCAATTCTGATAACAAGACTGGGTGATTTTCTCCTTATCCTATCCAACAACACAATAATCTTTCTTGTCTTGGTTGCATGTAATGTCCCTTTATCTGTCACTTCCAATGGTTTCTTTGTCTTTGGGCTTGTGTCATGTCTGGAGCAATTCAATTCACTTATTTGAGTGCTGCAGTGTCCTGGCATGCCAATGCTAGTGTGTCTAAGTAAACTACAGTAAATCCTTGTAGGAGTCTATTCAACATCTCATTTCATTTGATGCACTCTTCCGAGAGTAATTAGTGCCACTGTCTGCTGCCTCCTGTAATTCTGAGATGTTTCTTCTTCACCAACTTCAACTCTGGAAAATTTAATGTAACAAAGGAGGAAGAGTCTTAAGATCCTGGGATGGATGCGTGTTGAATTGAAATCTATTCTGCTTGAATTAATCGATAGGATGAGGCACTGAGGGATGTTGGCATTTTTACTATTTCGAATTTTTACTATCTATTTCGAATTTTTACTGGAAATTGAGTGAATTCTTTAAAAAAAATAATAATGTAGAAGTGTCATTAACAAATGATCTGTGTTGTTAAAGATTTATATACATCCTTACTAATATTACGCCAGGATCTCCCTGCCTGCTGGCTCTGTCCGGGTTTTCAAAGCTCCTCCTCCCTTTTTTCTAAAAATTGACAG